>CAKNXH010001142.1:1049926-1062505 GCA_932178445.1 Andricus quercusramuli | reverse complement strand
AAAAAAAAAAAAAAAAAAAAAAAAAAAAAAACTTGTCTTTATCACTTTACTTGTCGCGACAACTTTCGATGGTATATACTATTTTCATGTAATAACCGTTACAACTTTAATTGGTCAGTCTTACTATTAAATTAGTTAGTCTTACAAATAAGCTAATTGACCTCACTACTTAAAGTAGTAATCCTCACTGTTACAATCAGTAAGTTTTACTATTTAAAATAGTAGTTCTTACTACTAAAATTATTGAGTTTAACCATTTAAATTAGTAGTCCTTACTATTAAAAGTAAAAAATTTGACTATTAAAATTACTGGCTTGTGGACTAAGGCGAAGATAGTACTTTTCAATATTGAAATTATAGTAGATTTTACTATAATTTGTAATTAGTGGACACAAGAGCGTCCTAACGACTTCCTATAGATACCAAGTCCAGATAAGACGTCATATCAGAATACACCCTCATGCCCATTGGGATGTTAATGAAAAACTACTATAATTTCAATATTTAAATGTGCAGACTTGGAGTAGTAGTAAACAACAACTCCAATATAAGGCTGAATGATTTAGTTCTTCCTAGAACTGCTGGCCCACGCAGTTTCTTAGCGCACAGGCAATTTCAGCAATGCGTCGCCACCATGCGTCATTCGTCCGACGACGAATTTAGTGCCATGGCCACTGCGAGGCGACCCCCGAAACTGGCCTTATATTGGAGTTCTTGTGTAAGTCTATTAGAAAATCTAGAACGATGTGATAGTCTTCACGGTCTTCACTACTGCACAATACACGAAAAGGTTGAGATGAAAATGGCGACGATCGAGAACATGACGCGTTATTTCGGTGCGAATGTTGGCAGCACGGCTCAGGTTTCAGTTCTGCCAATGTCGCCAAGGAGCGAAACTTGTAACTTTTACTATTTTTATTGCTTGGAAAATTAATTAGTAGTCAATGTGACTACTTTATTTGTTGTGACTAGAATTACAATCGTTACTAATATAACCTACGTAGGATTAAAAACGGCGACTTGTTGCCGCACTAAACTGGTCAGTTACTTTCATCATCGAAGTGATTGTCGCAGCTAATACCATCTCTACTAATAAATAGCTTCTTGTCCCAACTAACCATTTTTTCAGTGTATGGAGAGGCCTTTCGCGGGATCCAAAATTCGTTAATTTCGTTAAAACACGTTGAATATTGTTAGAAAAACTATTTTGGAAACAGAAAATATAATGTGAAATTTGAATAACTGCTCATTTATACTTGCTTCCAGAGTATTTGAGCTTAATTTTAGCAAAACATACCGAGGTAAAATATGACGATAATGGTGGGCGTTGACTAAGGTTGGCAGTACAGCTTCTGCTGGAATCGGGAAGAGCGCGAAATTTCGAATAATGATTTTGTTGCCGGTTTATTGCAGATTATGTTTACTTTCTCGAATTTCTCGACATGTAGTCACGCTGCCAACTGCTGAGCGTGAAAAATGACGTTGACTCGTATCCAGACAAGTCAACATTTAAATTTACATTCTATTATTGTTTAAAAAATATTTTATTTATATTGATAAGCATAAAAATTTGATACTTAATTTATTAACTGACAAGCTGGCCAAATTTTGGATTTAATTCCAAATTTCAGAAAAAAATAATGGACATAGCTTTGACTAGCTTTTCCAGTAGTAAAAGGCATCAGTTTTTTTCAAAATTCTACGTTTGTTGTTCATTTTACGTTGTTCTAGCATGAATAGTTCTCAAGTTATGACGTCTGAAAGAGATTTCCCAGTAAAAATACGTTGAATCTTTTTATTTTTCAATAATATTTTGTCCTCTATAAATCCTAAATGAAAGTGGAATGGAAATGAATTAAAATTGATTAAATTATCTTCAAAACTGGAAAAATTGTTTCTAGCTCTTACAGAATTCAACTTTTCATATGAATAAAGCAAAGCTGTGATATTGATCTACGTATTGCATACTTCGAAATTGGATGATCGATATATTTCCCTTTCTACCTATTAATATAAGTTACGGGCTCCTCATCATTAATCGCTTCTCCCCTACAATCAAGCAATTATTTCTTAGCATGATAAACCTGCCGTGATAAAGTAAACACAAGCAAAACTTCTATCTTAACTTAATAGTTCGTTTGCCTTTGAAAAGATCATATAAATTCAAACATTAAATACGTAATCAGTTTAGAGCTTTATTGCAAACACGTGTGGAAAAACTGTGGCCATAAAATATGTCAAACAAACTCTTCCTTAAATATTAGGATTGTTCAGAATCTTTTTTTGATTTTCACTCATATCGCCCCCAAATTTCTTCGAATCCACAAAAAAAGAAATTCGTTAAAAAAATGATATTTAGAGTTACCGTAAGTCCAATGAAATTTAACACGTATTTCCCACAAGAAAAACAAAGTTTTCAAAAATTTTATTCAGAATCGTAAATATTAGGCGAATCGAGTTGAAACTCAACATTCCTCTTGAAAGTTAACTATGAAGTTTAAATGAATAATTAGTTTTTAAATTTAACCCCCACAAGTCCGCTGTATAGATTTCAAATTGCGTAGTTGTGTCACCTCCCACCACGGTCTCTGTACGGCCTCGCCAGGGTCAATTAAGTATTTCACGTTGGGTGGGGGAAATCCAAGATGTAACTATATGATTTTTGGCGAGAAGTACGAATCTGAGATTTTTAAATCGATATCTCCAATAGTTTTCGATATATCGATTTTTTTGTGTGAAAATGATTGACCTTTGTTTTTGACTAACATAATTTCGGAATATCCATTTCGATGGGATTTTTTGCTAGAAACACGGATCTGAAATTTTTACATCGATAACTCGAATAGTTTTCGATATATCGACTTTTCATGTTAAAATTACTGACATTTGTTTTTGATTAACATAATTTCTGAATATCGACTTCGACGGGGTTTTTTGCGAGTAACACGGATGTGAAATTTGTAAATCGATATCTCGAATAGTTTTCGAGATTTCGAGTTTTTTCTCTTAAATTTAATAATCGAATAACACAGGTGTCACCCCTATCCCTTCCCAATGTTTAATGGGGACAGGAAGGCACCGCTGTGACTGGCCACAGAAATAATTTAAGGTCACATCCCTACTCCTTTTCCAACGCCTAGTAGGGGGCGCGAAGGCACCTCTGCGATTGATCGCAGAAATAGTTAAGGTTGTTTGATATAAGAAAATTATAGAATTTAAGCAAAAATTGGACGAATTTTTAGTATGGCTTCCAAGAAGATTGCTTCCGAAAAAAAGAATGTGAAATTTGAAAATATGTAACTTGATTATTCTTTATTTTACATTAGAATGATTGATATTTTTTGCAAAATTCACCGCAATATTATCCGAAATCATTCAAAATTATGATCAGGATTACAGTCAGAATCAAGTTCTTCTTCATCATCTTAATCGCTGGCGTTTTCTATATCTTCTTCAATGGTTGTAAGCCGCAGATTTTTTACTGATATATGTTCTTCTAGATCTTCGGATTCGACAGTTGGTGGATCAATTTCTTTTAATTCCAATCCTTGGAATCTTTTACCATTAACTATCCCTGGATAGACTTTTTTATGTCTTTCAGAAATTGCTGGCTTCGGGAACCTAAATCGTTCTTGTAATTCTTCTCAAGAACATTTCTTCGGTAGTAAAATAAAGCCATACATTGTTTTAGTAATTTCAATGTTATACGTCATACGTCAAATGGTTTATTTTGATTCTCTAAATCATCAATAGTGTTGATTGGATCGGAGTTATCAACACACTGTCCAATGCATACAGCGTTCCACCGTCAGTACATGTCCAACTTGTTCCCTCGTGGACATATTTCTTTATATATGGCCAAAAGCTTGCCTTACTTTTAGAATTACCTTTTAAAAAAAGTCCCTCTTTATCTTCTTTGCAGTACAATCCAAAGATAGTAATTGTTATCTGCTCAGTAATTCGTCCCCTGTGATACTTAGGTTTCGTGAGAAACGTTTCATCGGCTTGCAGAGTTTTCCCATAATTTCCAAGACGAATTTTGCAATGAGATGCGTAAGAAAAGAGATGAGAAGGAAGAGATGAGAACTTCGCGAATTTTAATTCGACAACATAATCCACCGAAAAAAGTATCTATTGATGGGTTTTCTACCCGCCGACACTGTTTAGAATTTTTCTTTTTGGAGCCTTTTGAAGAACATCGCTGAAGCTATCCTACACGGAAAAAAAGGCTTTGTCATATTAACAATCTAATAATTTGTTACTGAAAATAATGTTGTTTTATCAGATGACATGATTATATTGACAAATAAAACATAGTTAAAATAACAATGCCAACTTTGTTAATTCCATAACAAAACCTGTTTACTGAAATAACAAACTCACATTGTTACCATGAAACCAATTCATAACTAACAAAGTTATTTGTTACTCTGACAAACAGGATTATTTGTTATATTAAACATTATTTATTGAAATTAAGAATATTTCTTAATAATTATATATTATATTATATGAACAAATAACTTTGTCACTATTACAAAGATTTTCCTAACAATGCCAACTTTGTTAATTTAACCCATTTTTTTTAATAGTCCAATCTTTACAAATTTATTTTGTTGAAGTATCAATTTTTTTTTTACATTGACAAAGTATTTTTTTCCGTGTAACTTTTTCTCTTTATATAGTGCATCCTTCATTGGCAAATCGCAAAATGTTGACCTACTTCTTCCAAAAAAAGAATTGCTCGATCATCGGTTCCGATAAGGTCATTGAAGGAACGAAAGTATGAAAATTTTTTCAGTTTTGGATGTAATAAAGGGTGCTCGGATCCCATAATATCCACAATTCTAATTTAAATAAAATAAACTGTAGAATTACTGGCACAGCGTGCCTGCATTGAGCTTGAGATCGTTCGATTTGATTTACATTCAAAAATTGACACAGTTCTTTCACCCACCATTAGAGGGATCAACTCCACCGGTAATTTTAACTAGTGAATAAATAAAGCAGGAAAAGAAGTCAAGGAAATAATAAATCATGTGGCATACATTACTCGTATGAGCAAAAAGAGCATGCGTAAGGAAAGCGAGGTTATGTCCATATAAAAGAACAGAAAAAAAATCATCTATAATTCATATTTTTAAACAAGTTATTTATTCAATACAAATAAAAGAATATATCGAGACCTGATTGCAAGATATCGATATAAAAGAGTTTTAGTCGTTTTTCTCGAAAAAAATCCCATATCGGAATGAACTTTAAGAAATTATGTAGATTTGAAAACAGTTTAAAAAACGGTATTTCGAAAACTATTCGAAATATGGATTCAAAACTTTCCGATCCGCATTTATCGCCAAAAATCCGATGGGAATCCGCTTTGAAACTTTGTCGCCACCGATATCGTAATCTTGCCGGCTGTCCCATTGCCAAGGTACACACGTTTGGAAAATTTATTTATTTTAATTTATTTTTAGTACATAAAATATGGTATCATTTTGTTACATTATCGGGTATGCAATGAAAGCTGATAGAGATAAAGATAGAGATAGAGTGTTTTTTTTTACACAATTCCGGGTGCAATTCGCGTAAATAATTGAAGATACCGAACGCTATTCCGTACTCAGACGTAATGCGGCAAAATAATTTTATCGATAAAAGTGCAGACCAATTAATAGAGCATTCGAAATAAAGGCAAAAGTTATGAAAAAATGCTATGAGAACAGGAAAATTTACAAGTTAACAATCAAGCTATTTTGGAGTATGTTCAAATCATGTGATTTTAGGTATTTTTGTCAAGGTTATGTTTTCATTAGCAAAACATAAACGTATACCATATGCATGAATTTTTAACTTTATTGCGATTAAAATTACAACAGCATAATGAAATACAAAAATTCAAGCCAGATATTTCAGTTTGCATATAAAATAAACAGTAAAGTAAGATTGGTCATAGTATGTTTATAGGTTTTCCAGCGGAATTTACAGATTGATAACAAACCCGGATTGGGTTCCTTATCAAAATCTTGGGTACAAAGTCGGAGTTACTCTAAAATAAGAATCTGATTTTGATAGGTACAACAGATGCTCAGAAATGTTGGTATGCTTTTGTTTTTTTAATCGCAATAACGTTAAAAATGCATGCATATTCGTTTATATATTTCTAATGACAAAAACATAATCTTAAAAAAACTGACCTAAAATAAAATGGTTTGAACATATTCCAAAATAGCTTAATTGTGAACTTGTCAATTTTGCTCTTAGTATATCATTTTAACATATTATAACTTTTGCTTTTATTTCGACTGCTCTATTAATTGGTCTGCACTTTTATTGATAATATTATGTTGCCGCGGTACGTCTGAGTACGGTAGAGCGTTTGGTATCCTCAATTATTCAAGTCAATTACAGCTGGAATTGTTAAAAAAAAGGTTGTGTCTAGTCGTCCCGAAAAATTAGGCGGTTTGGACCAAAATTATTTATATGGCCAGTCACAGGGGCGCCTTCCCGCCCCCACCCGAAAACTCGGGACGATTAGCCCAGATTATGAAAAATATTGCACTAGTCATCCCGAATTTCGGGATGACGAGACACTGCGTAAAAAAAACTCTGTCTCTATCTCTATCAGCTCGCATTGCACGCCCGAGAATGCAACAAAATGAGATCATATAGACGGTTCGTTTGGCCCTCTGCGTGTCAACATTTTGAATTTGGTGGCAGTGACGTCACAAAGTGAAATACCTAATAGCTGCCCAATTAAAAAGACGCCCGAAGAGCGGGAAGCTCTCGTTGGTTTGAATTGAGTATTTCAACATGACGTCATGAGAATGCATACGAGTCTTTGGAGAAAATATTCCAAACGTAAGAGAAAGTCATAAATGTACGAATAGTAATATTTGTCAAGTGTAGAATCTCTTCTCTCAGACATGTTCCATTCTTTTACAAAATGTCCAAGAAACTCACAATTTCTGTATTTTTAATGTTGTTTTTCCGCTATAATTATATCAATTCTTTCTTAATTGTTCAATTTTTATTTGCAGTCAAAAGTTTGTTCTTTTCCGACCTAGGATGAGAAATATTGAGAGCATTGCAAAGACCTAATTTTAAATGACATATATAGTGTCTAATCGATTGCTATATGTTATAAAGAAAACTTCAAACGTAAGGTTTTTTGTTGTTTAATAGCAATTATGCATTATTGTCTTGTAATATTCTAGCATTCGTTTAAAGTTCAAACATGGAAGCTTTTTTGTTATAGCGATCATTTACATATCTCAATTTAAAATTATCTCATTGCAATATTCTTAATAATCATAATTCTCTAGAAAATGGACAGTCCAAAAAACTCGCAATTTCAATATTTTTATTGGTTTTTTTCCGCTATATTTATTCGTCCATATAGTACACACTGCGTCGCATGTCAGATTGTAGGATTTTAAATTTTACTTTGATTTTATCTGCTTCAAGTTCATACTCCTATATTTTAAAGGAGACATAAAAGAATATCTAAAACTATTACTTACTTTTTTCTGTAAGAAAGACTTCACGAATAAAAAGTTCATTACTTTGTTGAGATCGCATTTGTGTGTCGTTAAGACAAATTCTTTTTACATGTTTTTATATGAGGATTTTAGAATAAATACTTCAAGGAATACTTGAAACAGTTTATCCTGTTATTCATCATGAAATTTCAACCTATACTGTCAAAATTTGAAGTATAATGTAGAAAAATATAGCTAAACTGAGACTGCAATCAATATTATGGAACTTTCATTTTAGGGATTTTTGTAAATTTCCTTTTTTTTTGCATTTTTGCAAATTTCTGTACCTTTATTATTTTTCCCCACGAATTATTGGGTAATACAATGTGAACCCTCGCCTACCTCCCCAGATCCCTTCAACAACAAATAGCCCCTCTTTTCGATCGCCTGAACCAATTCTCACTCCTTCAACTCAAAATCACTTCAAAACTGCCTTACGCCATGTTATCTATGATAACAGTTTTTTCTAATTTAAGCTTCAAAAACACATAATATTTATAACTTTTCTACGGGTGTTATGTGCAAATTATGTATTTCTAATTGTTTACAGTATATTATCAGTTTTATATTAAATTATGTTATATTACGCAAGTGCTAATTGCAAAAATTCAAATGGAAAGAAAAAATAGCAAGGAACAAGAATTAATTCTTTCAGAATTTTATTCTTGCATTTATAAAACGTCTAAACATACACATACAACGTCTAACACTATAAACTTATATGGAAATGTAGACCAGTGAAATTATATATAAAAATCGAGTCAATTAACAAAAATTCCAAAAGTCTTCAAAAGAATTGTATAGTTTTTTTATATGATGAACATAAAATAAAACTTTGCAAAACGTGGTCGGGTCAGCAATTTGTTTAAAAATGTTAATTTGCAAAATTTGCCCCCCAAATGCTCCACGAAAATTCAAAACATTTTGCATACTTGAGTGAGTAATTATAAATTCAGTTACTATCCTGTATTATATTTGAAAAACGTTTGTGATACGGCAACATTGTTAATGATTAACAAATTATTATTTTGTTAATCACTCCCCAGCGAATATGCCGAAGATTTTGCAAAATGCTGTTTCTGTTTTTTTTCCATTGTGAAGAAACTATTGTATGATTTGCAAAAATAAATACATAACGCAAATTATCGTTTTTTAAATTATTGTTAAATTTTTTGCAATTCGACTCCTAAATATCCAGCGAACGAAGGTCGTGTTTTTGGGTAGCAAATGTTAGGAATGTCAAGATCTGAAAATTATCAAAGGACACCGCACCAAATGTACAGAAAAAAGCCTTATGATAAAAAATTCTAAAAAAATTTTTTTCTTGTATTTTCGAACCTGCAAACTGAAAATTCGAAAGAAAAATGTCAGAAAGATGGACAGTTTTTAGACAAACACTTGTCCAAAGTTTCGATTTATACATGTACTTTAATGGAAAAATGCTTATTTTAGCAAAATGTTTTTTTCCCTCGAAAACGCTATGATACATTTGACTAAAACTTTTATATTTTGACGATCAGGCGTACCGAATCAAAAGATTCATACCCACGAATTAGAAAGATTAATGATTCTTTAGGTATACATCATGTTTTTGGGGTTTTTAATGTACCCCAAACATCCAAGTAACATATGTAAATCATCATTTCTTAGTAACTAAAATCAATATAGATTTTTATTCAACTTCTACGTTATGACAAGGCTTTCCAATAAGTGGAGTAAGCGTACATAGCAAGAATATGTTTTGGTCTAATTTTACGGGAATGTTTTACCATCCCTTGAACAATGAGTCTGAAGTTCCTAACGCCTTAATCAATAACGAAAAATAATTTTATTTTTAAATGCATGAAAGCTGCTATTTTATGACAGAAAATAGTCGCGTATAACCCTAAAAACTTCTTGAAGTACTTTCAACCCTTCATCAGATATAAAACTCACCCAAGCTACCCCTAAATATTTTTAAAATTCAACAAAAACAACCTAATTCAAAAATCCGCCCAGTTTTTGCTGATAATAATTTCAATTGATGCCAAAGGGGCACACATAAAGTCTCAATCCTTCAGCAAATGTAGAACTCACCCCAGCCAACCTCGAATATTTTTAAAGTTCAATAAAATCACCATAATTTCAAAGCACATCAGGATTTTTCTGAAAATGTTATTTTGTTGACCTGATTCTTAATACAAAAAATATTTGAAGATTTATCCCTTATGGCATGTTAACTTATCCGCTTCTCTAATTAAGGGTTGATTAAAGAAAATAAATAACAATAAAACATTCAAAAAAAATTCAGAAAACATCCAAAGACATATCCTTGCCGTCTAAAAAATCTCTACTTATTTTAATATGATTTCCTATATCCTCACAGATTAATCAGAAAACTGAGTGATTTTAATTATTAAGAGACGTACAATTGTACATCTTCCGGATTCAATTTTCTAGGGATAATAAACCAACCATGTACTTATTTGAAAGTCGACACAAACCGTAGTAGTTGAATAAAAATCTCTATTGATTTCAGTTACTTAAAAATGATGATTTCCATACTTGGATATTTCAGGAACGAAAACATCCCCAAAAGCGAGCTGTATACCAAAAGAATCATTAATCTTTCTAGTTCGTGAATATGAACCTCTCGTTTTGGTAAGTCTGATCGTCAAAATATAAAAGTTTTAGCCAAAAATAGAGGTTTAAAAAAAAACATTTTACTAAAATGATAATTTTCCATTAAAATACATGTAAAAATTGGAACTTTGATAAGTGCGTATCTGAAAACTGTCCTTTCTTCTTACATTTTTGAATTTATTGAATTTTCAAAATATCTAAAAATATGTAGACTTGGATGAATTCCACATGTACTGAGGTGTTGAGAATCTTTGTGTGAACCGTTCACATCATGTTCTGAAGGCTTGTGACATTTTTTTGCCCTTCTGGCAGAAAAAACCTGGCGTACTTTGGGATTAGGGTGATTGTATTGAATTTTAAGAATATTTAGGGGTGACTGAGGTGAGTTCTATATGCGCTGAGGTTTTGAAATATTTTTTTTGCCCATTTGGCATCAACTGAAAACATTTTCAGAAAAATCCTGGTGTACTTTGAAATTATGGTGATTTTATTGAACTTTTAGAATATTCGGGGTTGGCTGGGGTGAGGTCTACATTTGCTGAAGGGTTGAGACTTTATGTGTGCCCCTTTGGCATCAATTGAAATTATTATCAGCAAAAACTGGGCGCATTTTTGAATTAGGTTGATTTTGTTGAATTTTAAAAATATTTAGGGGTAGCTTGGGTGAGTTTTATATCTGATGAGGGGTTGAAAGTGCTTTAAGAAGTCTTTAGGGTTGTACGCGACTATTTTCTGTCATAAAATAGCAATTGAATAAAAATCTCTATTGATTTTAGTTACTAAGAAATGATGATTTACATATATTATGTACTTGGATGTTTAGGGTACAAAAACACCCCCAAAAACATGCTGTATATCCAAAGAATCGTTAATCTTTCTAGTTCGTGGGTATTAATCTTTCGATTCGGTATGCCTGATCGTCAAAATATAAAAGTTTTAGTCAAATCTATCATAGCGTTTTTGAGGGGAAAAAAACATTTTGCTTAAATAAGCATTTTTCCATTAAAATACATGTAAATATTGAAACTTTGGACAAGAGTTTGTCTAAAAACTGTCCATCTTTCTGACATTTTTCTTCCGAATTTTTAGTTTGCAGGTTCGAAAATACAAGACAAAATTTTTTTCACCATTTTTTATCGTAAGGCTTTTTTCTGAACATTTGGTGCGGGGTCCTTTGCAAAACGTTGCTCAGCTGGCAATAATATTAAAATTGCAATTAAACAAATTAGTTACTTTTGTAAACAAGCCATAAATTACAAAAATTTTGCAAATCGTACTGAGTGATAAAGAACTTATTACCAACGTCATATTACATTTGCAAAGTGTTTACAACTTGGCAACATTATTAATTATAAACAAATTATTATTATTATGTTTATCACTCCCCAGCAAAAATACCGAAGGTTTTGTAAAATGTTGTTTCTGCTTCTTTCCATTAAGAAGAGACTATTGTATAATTTGCAAAACTGTATGCATAAATAGCCAAGAAATACAAACATTTCGCAAATCGTACTGAGTGACAATTAACTTAGCACTAACATCATATTAGATTTGCAAACTTTTCACTACTTGGCAACATTGATAATGATAAACAAACATTGAATTTTTTGTAGAATGAGATGGTTCAAGAATATATATTTGAATAAAATAAGAGTTTATCACACAACACTAGAATTTCCTGAAAAAGGAAACTTATAACGACGAGTATGGCAAGGTTTGAAATTTGATTAAGAACATAGGCTTGAGTCAAGGTCGAGTGTTCGATAGGTAGTGGTAGAATTGTATCTGAAGATTCAAAGTAAGTGATGAACATTTACAGTATCGCAGATCGTTGATACAGAGGTGGAGAGGATATTAGACTCTTTCTAATTGGTCGTAGAAATTCTTAGAGAAGGGCTTAGACACTCCTTTTTTTTTACGTCATCACAAAATCATAAAATTTCCCAAAATTTGAAATAAAGGTGGCCAAGGGCTCATGTGTACAGCTATAAAGGGGATGGGGTCAACTTTGCACGTAGAAACTTTGCACGTGCTCAACTGTGCACGTCGATGGCCAGACGGACAACTGTGCACGTCGTTGGTCAGAGGGATAACTGTGCACGTGCCAACTGTGCACGTGCCATCTGTGCACGTGCACAGTTGTCACTTGGACATCTGTGCACGTGCACAGTTGTCCAAGTGCCAACTGTGCACGTCTAAATTTCGACGTGCACAGTTGTCCAAGTACCATCTGTGCACGTGCACAGTTGTCCAAATGACAACTGTGCACGTCGAAATTTAGACGTGCACAGATGGACTCCTGTGCACTTTAACGTGCACAGATGTCACTTTCCTAACTGTACACGTGCACAGTTGTCACTTACCCAACTGTGCACGTGCACAGATGTCCCTTGCCCAACTGTGCACGTGCACAGATGTC
>CAKNXH010001142.1:1014352-1049826 GCA_932178445.1 Andricus quercusramuli | reverse complement strand
CACGTGCACAGATGTCCCTTGCCCAACTGTGCACGTGCACAGATGTCACTTGCCCAACTGTGCACGTTTATGTCCTTACGTAAGGGTTTATACGAGGGTGGTCCTTCGTATCTACGTATAATAAATTTTCAACAGTTAAAATTATTCAATCCTGGTGGAATGGAGCGTATTAACTTTCTTAAAGTTAGTTTTAAAATATTTCAAATATTATTTTGATGAAATTATTCCTTTCAAATTATTGAAGATATGTGAAAATCTCTTTTCGTTCGACCCCCTTAAAAACGCGCCATTGCATGCACGTGAAGCAGGCGTAATGTGGCCACTTCCAGCCCAGTGACGTTCGGACGTGCGCACTCCGCCACCGGGCTGACATGAAACTTTGCGCCCGCTGTATAAAACTTTAGGCCCGCTTCACATACAAATACAGTACAGTGTGTGTCAAGGGCGTACGGCTATTTTGACTCATCAAAATAGCCTTCTTTACGCCCTCGATACACAATGTACTATTTTGAATTTACTTTTCAATAGTTTCATCTTATTTAGCTTCTTTGAGTCTTCCAGTGGGTATAGAGACTTTCTAGTTACTTATCTGTCTTTGATTTCACCAAATCGTTCATTTCTAAAGAACAAATGGGAGAAAGAATTCGGACATGCGCAAAAGTTTGAAAATCCCGCGAGCCTCACTTTTGACAAATTCATAGAATTCAAGGAATTCACAGATTTCCGTGAATTCGTAGTGAATTCGATGGATGCATTAAAATCGCTGAATTCTCTGAACTCCTTTAACTCTCTGAATTACTCCAATTCTCCGAATTCCTTGACTTTTTTTAATTCCTTGAATTTTCTGAATTCCTTGAGTGACATATGTGCACGTGCACAGATGGGAAAGGGACATCTGTACACGTGCACAGTTGGACAAGGGACATCTGTGCACGTGCACAGTTGGGCAAGTGACATCTGTGCACGTGCACAGTTGGGCAAGGGACATCTGTGCACGTGCACAGTTGGGCAAGTGACAACTGTGCACGTGCACAGTTAGGAAAGTGACATCTGTGCACGTTAAAGTGCACATGAGTCCATCTGTGCACGTCTAAATTTCGACGTGCACAGTTGTCCAAGTACCATCTGTGCACGTGCACAGTTGTCCAAGTGACAACTGTGCACGTCTAAATTTCGACGTGCACAGTTGTCCAAGTACCATCTGTGCACGTGCACAGTTGTCCAAATGACAACTGTGCACGTCGAAATTTCGACGTGCACAGATGGGCTCCTGTGGTCTTGGACGTGCACAGATGGACGTGCACAGTTGTCCGTCCGGCCATCGACGTGCACAGTTGGGCACGTGCAAAGTTGCTACGTGCAAAGTTGTCCGTCACCCGCTATAAAGCAATAAACGGCTTAAGGCGCCCTAAGCTGGGAGATGATGCTAAAATAAGTTTTCGAAAGCATGAACATAAAGTAAGGGAAAATTTCCCTGAGACTAATGGTTTGAAAGTGCACACTTTCCGGTAATAATACTTAAGAAAAATAGCAGATGTTGCACGTTGCCCTTGTCGAAGAAATAGTAAATTTAGAAGGCTGAATACAATTCTGGTTTGGAGAAAAAGAAATAGAAATCTTGTAGAAAAATACTTGAATAAAAAAAATGAATTATGAATAAATTGTTACGACGTAACAAAGTTTTATTTTTTTCAATAATTCCCCCGATGAAGTTCTCAAGGTGTAATAAAATAAAAGGAACCACCAAATTTCTCTTGTTTTTTGCAGGAGTTCAAAGAAAAGAATTAATGAAAATAATAGTTTTGTTCAATGTCCGAAAAAAACAGTTACAAAACAGTGTAAATTCAGAAAAACCCAAGAACTCACGAATGGAATTTTTTTTCATAACTCAGTTATCGGAAGTTAGACTTTTGATGCTTGGTGGAGCGCGTTGAAAGTAGGGTTTCAAACCTTAGGGGCAAAAATGCTACTCTTGACTCGTTCCACACATATATCAAATCAAAATAACATAATATACAATTGACTCTCAAATTGTCTCAATTTTCAAAATGAAATGAAAATTTTAATCATGCTGCGAAAACCTTATAAAAATTAGCAAAACAAAATTATTCACTCATCAAACAATTTCCACGCAATTCCTGAATTGCGTGTTGTCGCTCGTTTTTTCTTCTTCGAATTTTTCCTCTTTTTTCTACACCGGTAGTTATTTTATTACTTTCAAGAACTTTTTTAAAGAAACGAGAAACCTTCAAAAATCCAAGATAATTATATATAATGCAATGGTATTCGTCCCACATTGCATTATCCAATCAAAAAAACAAGTAAATCCGTTACAAACTGTATGAAAAACTTCAATAGTAAGGAAAATTCTTTTGCAACAACTTAAGAATTTAATCTGGGGAATAATTGAAAAAATATATAAGCTCGTTTATCATTATCAATATTGCCACGTAGTAAACAGTTTGCAAGTCTAATATGATATTAGTACTAAGTTAATTATCACTGAGTACGATTTGCGAAATGTTTATATTTCTTGGCTAGTTTAAGAAAGTGCCTAATTTGCTCAATTACAATTTTCATATTGTTAACGTTTTGTAAATTCAATATTTTTCAGATTTTGACATTTCCAACATTTGCTACCCAAAAACGCAACCTTCGTAATTTTCGCTGGAATTTTAGGAGTCAAATTGTAAAAAATTTAACAATAATTTAAAAAACGATAATTTGCATTTTGTATTTAGTTTCGAAAATCATACAATAGTTTCTTCTCGATGGTAAAAAGCAGAAATAACATTTTGCAGAATCTTCATCACGAACGAATCTTTTGCATCACGAACGTATTGCAAATTTAATACAGGATAGAGAATGAGTTTATAATTACTCACACAAGTTTGCAAAATGTTTTGAATTTTCGTGAAGAATGGAGGGCAAATTTTCCCAATTAATTTTTTTGAAACAAATTGCCGACCCGATCACGTTTTGGAAAATTTGATTTTATGTTCAGCATGTGAAAAAACAAATATACAATTTTTTTGAAGACCTTCGGAATTTTTGTTAATTGATTAGCTATTTCCACTGGTCTGTTTGACAGTATCATTTTTTTGTCATGAAAATATTTTTTATTTTCTATTGTATTATTTCCATGATTTTTAACTAAAATAATCGATTTAGTATTGTCAAGAGAAGGGTTACTGAAGGAATTAAACTTCGCAATATTCATATTTTTATTTTTGTCGACTTTCTGTTATGCTTTTTCCCCATAAAGTACATATTGCGCTGTATTCAAGTGATCGAGATTGGTGATCATTTTATGTTTAAAACATGAGATTGTGTGATCTGACATCTTACATCGATGTAAAATATGTGCTTCTTGATTCTAATAATATTGTAGAGAAGATGAAAAAGCAAATCTAAAGGAACTACTAATACTGTTACTGAAGGGAAGAGTTTATGAATGAAATGTTTATTGATTTGTTGACATCATGTTTATGTGCAGGAAACTATTACTCATTCAAAATATTTTTATATGGATCTTAAAATGAATACATGAACATATTTTCAAGTATGCTTCTGTGAGAACTGTATGGTTAAAAAAACTCGCAATTTCGATTTTTTCATTGCTGGTGACTTTCCACTTATTGGACTGAATTCAATTTGTCGTTAACCAGCAATTTTTTATCAAAATTTCTGGCCTTATCCATCGAAAAAGCTTTTTCAAAAATAAAAGATTCAATTCAATTTTCATACAACTAACACTACATCTATAGTGTGTTAATATTATCATTATTGATAGTACAACCATAATTCACTGCTTATTTGGATACATTTTCCAAATTCATACATTTTCAGAGGTATATAGTTTTATTGTTTAATAAATTTCGCCAGAAGAATGAACAGAACTCCGAGGGAGCAATTTTGAAAGTTATCGAACTCACGACTTCGATAAGATTGAAAATGCTTGAAAAATAAGTTTATAACTTAAGCATATTTTCTAAAGCTTGTACGTTCAAAAACATAAATGTAATAAAAGTATTACTGAATCTTTTCAATAACGCTTGCAGGGATTAGGAAACATTCTTTCTATGCATACAGTTTTTATAAGTAAACATTTTATTTGTCAACTATTTGTTGAGGGAATAATGCATGCATGTCTAAAAGAGCAATTTTAAATATTATATAGAACTTACAACTTCAGCACAGAATGGAAACTTTTAAAAAACAATTTCATGAATTTATCATATCCTCTAAGCCTTGTGTATTTAAGAAAATGAAAATAATAAAAATATTAGCAACTAGAAGACCGAGGAAGCAATCCTGAAAATGGAAGAAATGAAGAATTCGATTCCGATTAGAAATGTTTGAAAAACGAGTTAGTCAGTTTTTCATATATTTTAAGCCTTGCGTAAACATAAAAAAAAATTATCACCCTCTCTTCTGAATAACTCTTAAGGAGATCAGGACTATGTACCAACAAAAACTGTACGCATACTGAAAAATATTTTAAAATATCTTTCGTCCTTACTGAAAAGTTAAAATAGCTAGAAAGTAGAATTTTTAATTTTTTTGAAAGCGTTACCACGTTTAAAATGAAAACTATGAGTCTTATCAAAAAATGTTTTGCAGTGAATTTATAGATCTTCTTCAGGCAAATAACTTTTCTCTCAAACTCTTTCTTTATCCCGCATAGCTTTTCCGGAAAACAAAAATTTCGAGTTTGTTGAAAGATTTATCACGTTTGAAACAAAAGCTATACGCCTGAGAGATCATCCATGAACTATGTTACCATTTTAGGCTATTTGTGATGCCCCTCTTTGACAACCATCGTTTTGTCTGATACCCCCCCCCCCCCCGGGTGTAATGTTGGCAAAAATTCCATCGAAGCATAGGTAAGAATATAGTTCTTCACAAAAATAGGATAATAATGGAGGAATGAATAAAATAAATGATTGCATGGAGAAAAATTTTTTTTTTTGCCAAAAAAGAACAGTTTTAACTAAGCAACTTTTAACCAAGCAATTGAATGTCCAATAATAAAAGATGCATTTTGGACCAAATATGTAGTCAAATTTCAAACAAAAAGTACGAATTTATAGCAAAAAGATTCATGTTATACCAAAAAGCACAACTTGTAACCAAACACATTAAATTTTGACAAACTAGAAATGGAGTATTTCAATTTTCAACCAAAGAGATGAACCTCCAACAAAAAATATTAATTCTTAACTAAGCATTTCAAGTTTCAACCAATTAGCTGACTTTCCGATCGAAAAGATTTCCGAACCCAAAATTTAATAGTAGTCCTTTCAACAAATATCAAATTTTTTTTAATAAGGCCTAACTATTTTATTTATATTCGGGAAAAATACTCAGGAGACATCCCCAAAACACAATTGCCAGGGTACAAACTTTAGCCTGCTCTTTTAAGTGAAACTTGGTTCTGAGGAGGCGTGGGCTACAAAACCCTTCCTTTTAGGCACTCGGCTTAAAGAAATTAAGAAATATTTCAAAAATTTTCTAGTTGTATATAGTTTAATTGTTGAATATATTTCAACGCAAGAATGCACAGAACTCCGAGGCAGCGATTTTTTTAAATAATAGAACTCACGACTTCAGTACAAATTGGAAATGTTTGAAAAACAAGCTAATAATTTTTCCTATTTTTCAAGCCTTGTGAAAACATGAAGATAATATGACTGTACGCATACTAAAAAATATTTTTTCATATCTTCCGTCCTTATTGAAAAGTTAAATAGCCGAAAAATAGAACTTGTTTATTTTTTGAAAAGCGTTATCACGTTTAAAATAAAAACTATACGCCGTTCAAAAAAATGGGCCAGAGTAAATTTACAGATCTTTTCCAGGTGAATACCTTTTCTTCTACACATTTTTTTGTATTTCGAATAGCTTTTATGGCGAATCAAAATTTCCAGTTTGAAAGCGTTATCGCGTTTATAACAAAAACTGTATGCCTTATCAAACAAGGGTATAACGCAAATTTGTAGATCTTTTTGAGATGAATAGTATTTTATGTTAAAATCTTTGTTTGTTCATAGCAAAATTTTTTCTGGAAAATAGAATAACGTTTTTTTGAAGCGTTATTACGATTAAAACAAAAATTATACCTTAGGGGTGTTAAAAAAATGTGAATCTGAAGTTGCATCTTCGATTTTTTTTGTTCCTTCTGGTTTAAAAATGAACCTCCCGGAAGGAGAAACAACTCAGATAATATTGAGAGATCGCTCATCGTGAATTTCTCGGTTTTCCACAGGAAAATCAATGTTTTTCGAAAACGGCAGACCATAACGCAAAATTGTCAAGAACATAAAAGATGCGGCTCATTAAAATGAGTATTTTTTCATGGAATTCATTGAAATAATGCATAGTCCAGGAAATATATGAAGAAAATTGTTGTAAGGAATCGTCAATCATCTATTTCACTTTCCGAGAAATCTTCAAGACACATCTAAATCATGCTTAGGTCCTTGAAATAATTCATATAAATCATTGAAGTCAGACATCAAAGCAACAGAACACTCAACGGAATCATTGACAACCTTCATTTAACTTACAATTCGTTTTGCATCTTCAAATTTGTGATTGGTGTCGCAATTTTCAGGATCAGTCTTAAGGAAAAAGTCAGTATCTGTTAAAAAAAAAACGCAAAGCACAGATTGATGAACAGTGGATAAAACATTTTCCTAAAGATTTAACTGGAATGGACGGCTGAATAACCTTTCAATTTCATTTTCGTCCGTTCCACAGTCTTTCGCGTTCGAATTCATAATTCGCAAAATTCGTCCTGTAAGTATAGGCTCACCTCAATTTTTGAAATTTATAAAACAACAATATAAAAAATTAGTGTAAGGAGTCAATAAGAAAAACAGAAAAATTCACGATGAGATTCATTTTTAACCCAGAAGTAACAAAAAAAATGAAGACGCAAGTTTCGATTCTGAATTTCTTTCTTCTAACACCCCTACTATACGTCACCTTAAAAAACAGTATTCAGAAAATTTCTAGATCTGTCTGAGATGAATAATTTTTCACAATGGAATTTTTCTTTTCTTGCTTAGATATAAACATGTAAATATTTTCGTATCCTTACAAAAATATTTTGAGCGAGGTACGCTCTTCTACAATTAAATATGATGTCAATAAAGCAATAAACTTTTTATTTGTGAACTTTTTCTCTAGAAAAAACGTTAGAAAGTTTTCTTAAATTTGCTACTTTTATCACATTTACAATATTATTAAAAAGACGAAGCACGGTGGCCAGATGCCGTCATTTTAAGGACTGGTTATCTATAGTGTAGTATATATATATATACTATATAACTATTGTTTATGCATAAGAAAACTGAGCCAATCAGCGAGAGATGCACTAGGTTGCCACACTGTCTCTGGAGACTCTGTACTGAACTGGAGAAGCTTTCAAAAAACATGACGCGAGTTTAAAAAAAAGCCGTCAGTTCACAGAAGTCACGAATGATACTTTTCAGAACCACTGTGTCCAGGGATCCATAGCAGAGTGACTCGGTTTTCCGTCGGTAACATATTTAGTACCCGAAAGCGTTCCCATACTGATAGCAACGTGGTCGTTGTTCCATTCAAGGCCAATATAGCAGCCCTGCTGTTTTAGCAGATACGTATGTTTCTTTTGTTGTCATACTCTTTTGCCTTGTAGGCGCACTGGAGAATGGCCATAATCTCAGATTGTAGAACTGTGGCGAAGGACCCCATCTCGATTGTGAAGCCCATTTCATTCCTTCTACGATATACACGGGCTCCTGCATTCTCCTCGTTTCTGGTGCCATCTGTAAACCAGTTGTCTCCTGCAGGGCAGGCTTGTGTCTCGGTGAACCTATTCCTCCTCCGTGGATAGGCTAACTCGATACTTCTTGTCAAAGAGGTAGCGAGTGGCCGTTTTGTCCCTGGGCATGTTCAGGGTCGGCTTTCTCGCGATGTCGACTGGAATCTTCACTGCTGTCGAGATCCTTCTACCATTTATCAAATTTAGTCTCCAGGCCGCCTTCGCAGCCACGACTCGATGGTGAGATGGAGGGGCTCCAAACCTGTTGGTGCCCCCAGTGCCATCTTGAATGTCGACTTCGAGGCACCAGTGACGCCCCTCAAAATCAGTTCCCTGATCCTCTCCAGTCGAGACTTCATAGAGGACATCCCGTCCCTGGTCCACCAGACCTCCGCCGTATAGGTTAGCCTGGGTCGCAAGATTGCTGCGTAAATCCACATGAGTGCCTCCGGTTTCAAGCCCCAACTTTTCCCTATGGCTCTCCTACAGAGCCAGCTTTCCAGTTGTTGTCCTCCAAATTTCAGTGTACTTGTAGTTCCCCACTTGTACCTTCTGGTGAAAACAACCGCGTCTGTCTTACTTGGATTAACCGATAGTCCAGTTTTCTTGCACCATGAATCCACTATCATCAGTGTTTGCTGCATTACTCCGGAGCGCATCCATATGCTGGCCACGCACAATGACCAGTATATCGTCCACATAGCATATAACGTGGTGGCCCTGATTCGAGAGTAGATGAAGCAATTCATCCAAAACTAGGCACCACAGCAAGGGCGATGAAACTCCTCCGTTCGGACATCCCGAGTCAACGGTTCCACATAAAGTTGTATCACCCTAAGTCGTAGTTAGATTCCTGTTAGCCAACATGTGGCACATCCATTCCATGACTGCAATAGGCACACCGTGTGTAATCATGGCCGCCTTGATCACCTCTCCAGAGGTGTTATTGAAGGCTTCTCCGATGTCCATAAAGGTTCCAATCGCGAGGCCTTCCTCCTTCAGTTGACCATCAATTAGATTTACTACTTCGCTCAGGGCCGTCTCCGTCGAGTGACCAGCCCTGTGGGCATGTTGCTCGTCGTGAATTTGCCTACTTGACAAGACCTTATTCCGGATATATCTATCCACAAGTCTTTTCACTGTTTTTAGTGGGAAAGATGTTAGACTGATGGGACGGAAATCTTTGGGTGAGGTATAACCGACCCTAGCGGCTTTCGGAATGAAGACTACTCTCGTACCCCTCCATGCCGCCAGGCCATGTCCCAATGTCAGACTTGCACTAGCCAGTCTCACTAGCGGCCCTATGATGATCTCTCAGGTCCTCTGTAAGAGGACTGGATATATGCCTGTTGCTGCGCAATTTTTAGAATAAGAACTTGTAACATCTGCTTTGAAACGTGCTTTCGTCGAGTTTTGTAGGATAATCTTTACTACTCTCTAGCTCTAGTCTCTAGCCTTCTGAGTTTATGATTATGACTAGTTATTTGCTCTCCAGATGACAATATCCGAAATATCGAGGACTCAGCCCTAATCTCTTGACAATGTCAGGTATGCTCACTCTCTGTTCAGGCCCTTCAGGTTCGTCTCATTTATCTAAATCTTAATGTACCGTAATTTACCAATTCATACAACTCTACAATCTTGTGTAAACGTCTTCGAGAGTTTTCGCCTCTTTCCGGAATCGTCGAATTTTGTACACGCCTTCGGGCCCTGAGTTTTCGCCCCCACCCTTAAAATTATGGGGACTTGCGACGCTAGTTGTCACTGACCTGCGTGGTGACCATTATTCATTCTACCACCCGACACCAACGAGCAATGTCTAACTATCTGAACTCTCAATCTCATTTATTAAAAGTTTATTAAAGTATATCTTCCTTGAATTATTCAACTACCTTAAAACACAACAACAATGCCATCTGGGCCAGGAGACTTGTGAGGACTGAAAGGTGACAATCTCGTTGGCTAGCCGCCGTTTTGAGCCCAGTTGGGCCGCAGGCGACTTTGCTTGCCTCTGAGGTATCGTCCCCTTTTTCTCCAAACCTGGAAAAACCCTTGAAATGTGCCTTGAACAGGTGAGCCAAAGTATCCCTGTCTGACTCTGAGTACCCCCACCGGGCAATTTCAGAGTGCCGAGAAGAGCGTCCGAATTTCTAGAAAGCAGTCTATCCCCTCTAGCCGCCTCAGCTCCCTTCTCGAAGTCTGTGCAAAAGTTGGTGCAGCACTCTTGCTTTGGCTTACATATTGAAGTTGAAGTTTTGGCTGCCATCTCCAGGGTATCTACGTCTCGAATTGACCTGGAAACCTCTGAAAGTGCACATCTTAGTTCCGTGGAAAACTGATCCCAGTCCGTTCGTCTTGGATTACTGACCCCATCTGTGAGTGATCTGAGAGAGTGGGTTCATCTGTAGAGATCAGGTATTCCAGTAGGTCATCACCTCTTGATTTGATGTCCGTGCTGCCCACATAGTATGGTGGGAATTAGCATCGCATCCCAGCAGAAGAGCAATATCCCTAACCTTGCAATATTCCACCAGTGTACGTACCTCCACCGGTGGGTTGGTATCGTTGGAATAAGAAAATTAGGCCGATCCCAAAGCTAGCCTTCCTATTCCTTCGAGATCCGTGACTATCACCATGAATTCTCTCGAACATAGCTCAAACAGCAGGACAGCGTTAACTCCCTTTGCCAGTATGCAGGCCCTTGGTTTGGCCACCTCCGGGACCCTGTAACAAAGAAGACCAGTCGCCCCTTATCCCCTTATTGTCAGTTAGGTCTGCTATTGATCTTCCTGTGTCACAAATGTCTCTTCCTGTCCCTGGCTGGCAACCCTAAAAATCACTTGTCCGAAGTGATGGAAGCCTGTTTTTGAGGGCCGCAAGAGCCCTCGTCTGGGACAAGGGAATCTGTACGACTAGGAGATGCTTGGTGACTCCTATTGTGGCCTCTCTTGACGATTCGTCAGGACGCTGTCTTAAGTGAGAGGTTAACTTTCTCCAACCGACGGAGCACCATAGACGGATCTTCCAGTTTACCTGGGAACCACGCCGTAGCCGCACCTTTCCACGATACATTCTCAACCACTGCTTTGCGTAGCCAAGCTTCAGCCGCTAGGTCGGCTGCCACAAATATGGAGACCCCTCCCCTGCAGAAGGAGGTCACAAACTTTGGCCATTGATTTGGGGACACTCTTTCGAGCGCCCTCCAGGTAGCCTCCCTGAAGATCTCATATTGCTCCTCAGTGAGAAAAGAGTCCGGGTAGTTGGTGCCCGTTACCACCATCGTCGGCCGTCAGTCCAGCTACCGCAGCTGTTCTGAGGTGGTAGAAAGGGAGTCAGATTGTATTCCCGAATAATTCTTGAGGGAAAATAATGAAGGTACGGAAATTTCCGTAGGATAAGCCCTAAAATGAAAATTCCGTAGTATTCAATGTGATCTCAGGTTAGCTATATTTTTCTACACCATACTTCAAATTTTGGAAGTTTACTTTGAACTTTATGATAAACAACAAAATAAATTATTTTGAGTATTTTTAAAAGTATTTATTCTAATATCCTTACAAAAACATTCGAAACGAATTTTACTCATCCGCACACAAATGCGATGTCAACAAAGTAATAATCTTTCTATTCGCGAATTCTTTCATATAGAACAAAAGTCAGTAATAGTAATAAGAATTCTTTTTCATCTCTTTCAAAATATACCAGTATAAGCATGAAGCACATCAAATAAAAGTTAAATCTGGCATGCAGGGCAGTATGTATTTCATGGGCGAATAAGTATAGCGGAAAGACAATAATAAAAAGATCGAAATTGCGAGTTTTTGAGACTATCTCTATTTTGTGAAACAACAAAATGATACGTACTTTTAAAAAGCTAAACACGGAAAATTTTTTGATATTGGAAATAAATGCGTGTAAAAAATATGATATTTAGAAGTTATATCACCCTCGTAAGTCTGCTTTTTGGAGTCTCGAAAAAACCCCATAAGTGGAAAATTGAGCTTTGCGATTTCCTGGCGCTAATTATTATTTTTTTTTTGCGTTTTTAGGATTTCGTAGCCCTCCGCAGAAATCCTTATAGTTTCGGTAGGGTGTACATCCGTCTGTTTGTCGGTCCACCGGTCTTACGACTAAATATGGATAGGTCCCAAAACTGACATAGGACCAAAAATATAAGCACCTAAAGTTACGAAACCCTTCTTTGTAGGCGCTTGGTGCCTACTTTGATTAATTATCGTTCATACAAGATTTTTCTAATACATAAAGTACTACTTTCTACTGATGATTAGATATTTATAAAAATTGGTTGAACAATTCATTATTGTTTGTAGCAATAATATCTTAGAATAGAGTTGGAAAATTGCGGCTTTTCCCAATAGTTCAACTTATTTCCAACTTTTTAGTTAGTGTGAGGCAATCACTATTTTATGTTAAGGGTGTTGGTTAACTCCGACTTGGAATTTTTTTTTATAGGCACGGCACTGAATCCATATATAATTTTTCCCAAGTATTTGAGAGCGAAAGAAAGAAAACTTGTCAAATATCCGGGGTTTTGCGAGATCCTCGGATCAACGAAATTTATAGGAATGAAGCCTTTTGCTGAGGCAATAATTATTTTCGCGGAAATTATGAATTTTTCGAAAGGGAGAAATCTGCGGATAGCAGAAGACAGCATTTGAACGGCGAGAACCGTTCGCAAATTTATTTATTATTTTACTCACAATTCTGACATCACAGAAGTATTTCCAAAGGTTAGCCAATGTTCAAAGACCCAAAACTTGATGATGGCGAACCTATTTTTCGCGAAATACGTCGCGAAATGGAGAAAAATGTGGAACAAAATTGAGATGTCCTGTGTATGTGAGGACCATAAGGCTGTATTAGTAAGCAGCAAAGCAAACTCGTCATACAGACCGGCTGTCAAATTCGCGATCCGAATCACCAATGCTCTGAAGTACGCACCACACATTGCCACTCGCGTAATCGCGGCGCGAATATTTAAAAAGTTTTTGAAGACAGCAACTGCAAATGCACCAATTTTATAGATAAATCATTCTATGATTGTATGTAAATTTGTAAATATACCCAGTTAGAAATTATAACTTTAAAATTATGATTTGAAAATTTTGAAATTATAAATTTATCAAGTTATCCATCAATAAATTCCGAAACCATCAAATTTGGATTTGGACATAGAAGCTTTTTTCGTAATAGCGATCATGTACACATGTTAATTTAAAATTATCTCATTGCAATATTCTAAATATTTTTCATCTTAGGTCGAAAAGAACAACTTTTTGGTTGCAAAACCTATAGATTCTTGTAGTTGTAAATTCTTGTAGTTGAACTTTTATCGCAAATTCTTTTAGGAAATGGAATGGGCAACAAAATACAGCGATATTCAATAAAATACAAAAAAGTGCAAGACTCGTCCGCTTAATACAAAAAAAAATTGGTACTTTCCTGTAATTTTGGTTGTAATTCATTGTATTTATTTGTCGGTTCCTGCAAAAATGGTTTTAGTTTTTTGTACTTTTTTGTACAAAAAATGTCACACCAGGGTTGTACATTTCTACAGTAAACTACCAGTACTTACGACATCATTTTCCCTACACTTTTCCAATATTTCACATTTTGTGAAATCTTGTATTTTGTGTAAAGATTTGTAATTTTCTACAATTATTTACGTGAAATTAAAAATTTTTTTATAACGTCAAACACCCAAATAAAAAAAAGTAAAATCCTGTAGTTTTTTGTAACACCTTGTAGATGTTTACAACAATGAAAATAAATATTAATGAAAAGTTATACAAATTTTTGTATTTTAGAAACAATAAATTGAGAAAAATTTTGAAATTCGGGTCCGATATCAAACAAAGTGGAATAAATAGGATACCTTTTCCAGAGATAAGTACTTTGTTTCAATTACTATTAAATTTGACGAGAAATAAAAAAAATTATTTTTATGCTTTATAAGGAATAACAATAATAGAAAAAACTAGAATTTGGGATTGAAAACGAAGAATTTTCATGTTTTTATTAATCGATCTCTCTTATGAAAATGAAACCAAATACATAAGTGCCTAATGAATTATCAAATAAGACTTTGCAGCGTCAGTTTGTCGCGTTTCGTGCCAGAAAGAACTTGAATCTTTCACTGAGCAAAAATGAAACATGAATTTGCCTTTGAGTCGGTCCATTTTTGAGCAATTGGACTTTAAAATTATATTTCCGAATACGAACACTTTAATACGACATTCATGAAAACTTGTGGACCTACACTACAAATTTACTTAACACTATTTTCAAGAAGACGTATCATTTTTGCTCCACTCGTGATAACGCATTGCAAAAAATTAAAAATTCTAATTTCAAAGAAAAAAATATATGCGAGGAACGAAAACAATTTTAATATGAAAAACTATTCAACTAATAAGGATCTAAAAAGTTACTTTATACTATTTTTCGATAAGGAGTCCCCCATAAACTAAGTTACCAATTTAAGCGGGGGGGGAGGGGGTCAATGTTAAAGACTACAGTTGGTTTCAGGGGGGAAGGTAGTGGAAGAAACCTTAGGAACATAGATAATATTTAGTACGTTTCCTGATGATACATTTTTAGGAATTCTTCTTCTTTTCTCTGTTCTCAAGAAGCATACCCCTTTTCTCCCTTTTCTCGTCTTTTTGCTCAAACCCGAACTAAATTAATAGAACGCAACAAGGAAAATCAACTTCTTCTGTTTAAAAAGTCTGCTGTTATATTTGGATTAGAAATTTATCTTGTTTGGTCAAATTTTGAATTTTATGAATATTTTACTATTTTGTTTTAAATTCGTTTTTTTTTGGTTGAGAATTATTTTTTTTAACTAACAATGTAACTGTTTCATTTTTGGTTGAAAATTGATAATTTAATATGAGCAGTGATCTTTTTTAGTTAAAAATTCATGTATTTTATTGAAAGTTCGTCCTTTTAGGTCGAAAATTCAACAATTTTGTAGATAATTCGTCCATTTGGCTTTAAAATTCAAGAGGTTCGTGAAAAATTAATGTATTTCGTTGGAAGTTGTGTTTTTGGCAGAACAATAATCTTCTTGGTTCTAGACGAATCGATTGACCTATAATGTTAATACATTTTATTGAAGAGTAGGGAATTTATGGTAATTTATATATTTTCAGAATCGGTTTTTCAGAGTTAAACTTTTCTCATTAACATAATTCAAAGTTGATGCAAGAACAGGAAAGATGTGTTGATTCGAGAAAAATCGATTAAATTATAATATTAATACATTTGATTATATTTTATTAAAGAGTAAGGAAGTTATGGTAATTTATATATTTTTTAAATTGATTTTTTTAGTAAAAATTTTCTCATTCTCATAATTTACAGTTGATGCGAGAATAGAAAAGTTGTGTTGATTCAACACGGATCAATTGACCTATAACATTGATGTATTTTATTGAATAGTAAGGAAGCTAATGGTAATGCATAATGTTTGAAAACACGATTTTTTATAGTAAAACTTTTTTTACTAACATTATTCAAAATTGATGTAGGGACGAAAAAGATTCCTTGATACGAGGCAAATAGATTGATCTATAATACTAATACACTTTATTAAAGATTGAGGAAGTTATGCTAATTTATAATATTTGAATCATTTGTTTCAAGTAGAAAAACTTTTTTCATCGACATAAAAGCTGGGAAAGGGATAGGATGTGACAGAACTTTTTCCTTTCCCTTTCCAGCTCGAAAAATTATAATTTCGAATACTAAATTTGATTTGTCTGATTTGTCTTTGTATTCAAAGAATTCCTTGTATTCCCAATCTCTGCCGAAGGTGTAAATTTCACAAGTTTTCAATTGCTGCTTGGCAGTACATTTACTGAAATATTTAAGTATACCATTAAGCCATTTTCCTTTCGGAGTAGGCGTGACACTACCCGATTCGGGTAGTGTTTCTAGGGCGGATAGTTTCTTGCAATAAATAACAACAAGTGTGGGCTCACCACACCCACGACGAGCCAACAGCACGCAGTATTCCCGAACGGTCACCCATCCAAGTACTAACCGCGCCCAACACTGCTTAACTTCAGTGATCTAACGGAAACTGGTGTTTTCAGCGTGGTATGGTAATTTAAAAAAAATCAATAAACTTGTTTTTTATGTTCCAACCTCTACCAATGTCGTGAGTTTGATAATTTTTTTAAATCGCTGCGTCGGATTGCAGTACATTTTTTTATGAGTCTAGGTACAAAGTTCGAGAAATTCTTGAAGTTTGAAACAAAAACTTTTTACATTTTCTCTTCAAAAGGTAAACAATATCTTAGGAATTAGGCGCACGTTGACGATAAAATTTCGTCTACAATAAAACTATAAATTTGTAAAAATGTATGCGTAAAGAAAAAAGTTTCTCAATCTCTTCGTGAATCATTAAAATATTTTTGTAATATATTTTTTTATTTTTCGACATATGCCTTAAAAAAACTATATGCCTTTGAAAGAAGTACCCATTAAAAAATGATTGGAAAGCATATTTTTGATTATCTGCTCATGAAAGATCGTGACAATATTCACGTTGCGAGACTGAATAAATAGGGGAATATCGGCAACACCAATACATACGACCGGATTCAGCTTATCCAGTACTCTACAAGAAGCATACCAAAGTCAATATTTTCAACCGTGATACCATCTAAAAGAAAGTAAGTGAAAATTTTAAACTCTATTATCTTAAAAAGGCAATTTTTTTTTTATTTTTCCAACTTTAGCAACAATTTGATGACATTTTTTCAAATTCAATCATTTTTAGCTTTCAATAGTAAAATGGCGGAGTTATAATTTATTATATACATAATCGTGATATACGTGCTTTATTAAGGAAGCAATAACACGGAAAAAAGTAGATATAGTTAGATACACTTTTATGTATTGTTAACTGGAAGTTTACTTCTTCGCATTCTACAAGAAACAACTCAAATAAATTTTGACACTGAATGAGATAGTGATCTCAAAATATACAAAATCTAAAATCAGCATTACTTCTTCAAATTGTAAAAAGGAAGATTACTAGAACAAGTAGCTTCAATAACTATTTGAAATAGTACAGTTGAACATGTAAACTGTATAAATAATTAATTTCCATAGTAAGCAAAGAATTGTGAGTTGGACTTTTGCAAGTCAGTTTGATCTCCTTTTTCGCATTGCCATTTCCCTTTCGGGGTAGGCGTGACTTGCTCGGTTGGAAAATAGTGAATAGGTATATAGGTATAAAAAATGTCCATATATGGGTATAGAGTATATAGGTATATAGGTGTTAGGTATGGATGTTTTAGATTGATCTCGAATTCTCGTGTAATTTATTTAAATGACACGTTCATTCCGCAACACTGCTTCCACCCAGGTTGCTGATCAATCTCTCTGGCGATTACCCCAAGTGAGGAGCCGCACAAAATTGTTATGTATAGTTCCTCACTTGGGCCCATTAGTATCCAAGGTCTTTGTTTCAGGCATAATTCACTCTATTGTCACTCTGTTCACAAACTATTTGTCGCCACACTTTTCTGTCCTGGCATACTACTCTAGCTTCCTTCACGTCCATCCATTTTTTCATGCAAGCATAATGAATAAATCTATACTTCAATACTGTTTTTTTGTTTTGTATGAAATTTTCAGAATTTAAAAATATTCTGAAGAATAATATAAAAAAGAAAACTTTTTTTACATTATTTTTACTATAAAATTTTCTGCTTATGATATTTTTAATTTCTTATAACACTGAAAATGATTAGGATGGTACTTGATTAAGCCATCCAGGTTCATATTTCTAGTCTGTGCCTTCGGCCTGACCATTGAGATTAACCTTCCTCCGTCCATGCGATTTGGACGTGTGTTACTCTCTGTCTTTCACCCTTACAAACTAGTCTTTCCCTCTCTATCGTCCCTACTCTTCCTTACCCCCCATCTTTAGGTCACTCTCCCGCGGTGGCGGCCAGTCCCGCGCTTTGAGCGAGCCTCAGTGTGCTTTCTTTTCCAAAAGCAACTGGATGTGTTAAACGGTGCGTACCATTCGATAGTGAATATTAATTGTGTTGAATCAGATGCTTACTTTGCAAAATTTGCTATACGCTTCCTACTGTGGGCATCGTAAATGCCTTTTTTCTCTCACGCAACAGAAGCAAGTAGTCATGATTTTAGGAAAATGAAATTGGTCATGCTAGACTGGATCTTTTGCAGAGCATTGATTATCAATTCTTCTACTTTGGTGCAAAAGTTGAGTTGCGTCACAAATTAAAGCGAATCAATTGTGAATTCAGTTGAAAATATGCGTCCTCTCTTAATTGCAAGATCAGTTGCATCAAATGAGTTAACTCGTAATTCTCAGAATTATTCCGCCCCACCAGACTGCTCTGCCATAGGAAGAAATTCTAATAATTCGAGAAAAAGAAAATCTTTCAATTCTATTTCAGAAGGAGAACCTTCAGACAAAAGTTCGAGATTATCCCAGTTCATAAAGAGATCGAATCGTTCAGAAAATTTACTGACACATGTTCTGGAAAGAATCGCTCCCAATGTAGACGACTATGAAGACAGATCCCTCTCTGAATAATCTGACGTGGAGAATTATTCTTCTTACTCTGGTGATGAAATTTCCTCTCCTCCGCCCAAAGAAACTGCTTCATGGAAAGCTTCTAGTTTTCCAGTGCTAGATTCAGTTTGACCTCTCACTAATGAAGAGGTTATAGATTTCTCACCTGCAACCAAGGAGCTAGAGCAAACAGACCCGAAACCGTCGGTAGAACTGGCAAATTAGGGCATACAATGCCAACGCCTCGGTAGTGACTCTTAGAACAAAATTCGCTATTTAGAAGCGCAAAAGAAATTACAGGCTGCCCCAACATTTTAAGCGTTACTAGTTAGTTCGAAACGAAACGGCTTAGCGTTACACACCCATCATTCGGATTTATTAGGTAATTTCGATCTTGCTCTCGGTACGCTCACTCATGGTTTGCTCCTTCAAAGGAAAGAATTCCAATCCGCCATTATGTCCTTGACACAGAGGCATCCAACTATAAGTGAGGATGTAAAGAAGACTCTCTTGGAGAATGAATCTTCTTTTCGAGTCATCTCTGATGAGGCAGACAAGCAGACGTAATTACCATGAGAAGGAAGGCCTTCGTACCTAAAAATAACCACATGACTTCTCTCCTCGCTACTGTCCCACACTCAGAAAAACATCTTTTCGATGGAAATAAATTAAGTTCATTATTCGAAGAGCATGGCGGGTTCTATATTTTTTTCAAACCTCAAAACCTTCTGGGTCTGGGAAGTCTCAAACTTTTGGAGGAGATAGTTCATCAAGGGAGAGTACTAGTGAAAAAACATCTGCGCGGCCCTCATCGAATCGAGGAGGTTTCCATCAAAAAGCTTCTTTCAGCTCAGATAAGAAAAGCGAATCGAGGAGGGCATGGGACATCACAGAAGTCCCGGAATATTTCTAGATCATCAGGCGTTGGTAAAGGAAGAAATTCAGAAAATTTTTGACTCGCAGGATTGAAGAGAATTTTTTAGGGGGACAATTGAGACACTTTACAAAAATATGGTTCAGTCTTGGGGCTCCAGATTCAATCACCAGTGTTCTAAAAGGGTATTCCATTCCTTTCATAAAGAAGCCACCGACAATTTAATTTTCAGAGAGTCTTTGCACACGATTAGAAACGAGACCATCAACCGACATGGACAGGGAATTGAGAGTTCATCAAGTCGGGAGTTCTAGAGAGGACGAACGCTCCGTCCGGATTCCTGTCGACCATTTCCTTAGTTCTACAGTCAGACGGTTCCCTGAGACTGGTTTTCAATCTGAAGCACTTAAACGAGTATCTGAGACCAGACAAATTTCGATTAATAACCCACTCGAAAGTTCCGGATTTCCTTCAGAAGAAAGACTTCTTATCCAAAATAGATCTATCGTGATATGGCTATGTACTACAGGAATGAAATATAATGCTGGACGGCGTTGCCTCTCGGCCTCCCGAGCGCTCCTCTAGCCTTTTCAAGAGTGCCGAATTGGATAGCAGGTTAACTAAGAAAAAGAGGGATGAGAGTTTTGGTCTACTTAGACGACTTTATTTTGGCGAACCAAGAAGAGCACCTTTTGATTCAACAGGTTGAGGAAACCGTGAATTTTCTCACCTTCTTGGGATGGGGAATAAATTTTCCAAAATAAATTCTAGTGCCAAGTCGACAGTTAGAGTATCTGGGCATCATGTGGAATCCTTGGGCAGACCTGCAATTTTTATCCGAGAAGAAGACGAAAAGAATAAAGCAATCCCTGAAAAAAATAATGAGTCAGCAAAAATGAAGTTGGCAGCAAGCGAAGTCCCTCCTGGAAACCTTTGAATTCGCTTCCTTCGTAGTTCCTTTAGGAAGACTGTTTTGCAGGAACATGAAGTGGTGGATACAAAATTCATCAACAAATTGGCGAATCTCTCGAAACAATTCCCATTATTCACTTGGTAACAGATACATCCAACGAGGGCTGGGGAGCCCAAATAGGGGACAAATTAATAAGAGGCCTTCGGATTTTAGAACAGAAAAGCTGGGACATCAATAAGAAGCTAATGTGTGCAGTGTATATCGCTATTCTAAAAAATGTCCCCGCGTTACAAGGAAAAAGTTTGTGTCTTCAGTCAGACAACAAGACGGCTTACACTCGACGTCAAGGGAGAACGAAATCTCTACCCCTTTCACAATTAGCGAGGTTGTTGCTGATGCTGATGACGCTCTTAGATCTCCAGATAGAAGCTCACTTCATTCCGGGAATTTACAATGTTGCGGCTGACTGATTGTCGAGAGGAAATTCGCTACCCGATTGGCATTTGTCGAAAGAAGTGACGGGCCGAATTTTTGAGAAGTAGGAAGCCCCACAAATAGATTCAATGGCGACTGCTCGCTCAGCAGTAGTCGCGACCTATGCATCTCAAACCACGGACCAGACTTCAGCATTCGTGAACGCTTCCAGTCGGAGCTGGGAGTACAAATTGGCTTGGGGAGCGAACCTCAAACGTCCATGATTATGCCCCCCTTGGAACATTCGCAACCTTCATCGGAATCTTCTGGACCTTCAAACTAATTTCCCCCTCCGAGAGTTCTAGATCTACATTTGCAGGCTTGGAAGGTACTGGGTGGTTTACATATATACAGAAGGATGGCACGAAGAGGTCGTAGCTTTGATGGAATCATCTTGGCGAGAATCAACGCAGAAAACCTACCGCGCACCTTGGAAATCTTGGGTAGCATTGTCTACGTCACATGGCGCCTCATTGAATAACCCAACTTTGCAGAAAGTAGCACAGTATTCGGGCTACTCACACAGAGAGAAAAAATTGTCCTACAACACAATCTTGGTATATAAGTAGGTTGTTGCAACGTTCGTAAATCCAGCGAGGGGAGAAGAGCTTAGTTCACATCCTACAGTAAGGCATATATTAAAGGCCATACATTTATTTCATCCACCTTGAACAAAAAGAAAGATTTGGGAAGCGGATATATTATGTGAATATATTAATCAAGTGGATGAAACAAAAATCTGTGAACGTTGAAAGCCATTTTCAAGTTTCAAGACACGTAGCTTTGATACTGCTGTTAGCTTCGGGTAGAAGAATCTATGACCTCTCACTTTTGCGGACTAATTCGGAAAAATCCCAAGACAAGGGAGATTCAATAGTTCTTTGGCCCATTTTCGGCTCGAAAACCGACAGTGTCTCAGATAGGCAGTCCGGTTGGGGGCTCTCAAAAAAAAGAGAACAAAAAATGGATCCAACTTGGTGGCTACGGCTCTTAATCAAGATCACTAAATCGCGAAGGAGCGCAAGAACAGGATTTGATAGCCTGTTCATCACCACTAGAGGAAGTGTGGCTGCAGCTTCACGTACAGTGATTGCAGGCTGGATCCGGACTGCTTTAGATGAGGCAGGTATCGGCACCTCTGCGAAAAGCATTCGATTAGCAGTGGCTTCATCTCGTCTCAAGTCTGGTCTTCCAATAGACGGAATATTACAGTAAGGAAATCGGAAATCAACTGATACCGTCTACAAATATTATTTTGAAGATTTTCAGAGACCAACTGATCGGTCAAATATATTAGATCAAACATTCACCCCACTTCAGTTTCTCTTTGTCCTGCCAAAATGGCTGTGGTGAGTAACTTTCTAAAATTATTTTCGTCTTGCTAAAAAGTAGTAAACGTTATATATTTAAGATATAGCTGTATTGTTGCATTTTCGTATCACTGAATGGGTCTCTATCCCCTTTATATGAATATATCGTACTTTATGATATCAGTTCTGAAAATAAACTTCTTGTTCCGATACTTCTGTTATCGTTCCGTCTAACAACCCAGGTAAAAAAATTTTCTATGGGATTGATCTTGGAAAACATATGGAAAATCGTATAGGTGTCGTCTCACAGGTAGTATAATAAAAGTATGGTATATGAGACGATCCCATACTTCATATCTATTTGAATTATGTATGGTAGATGTACATAGGAAGAGTATGGTTATAGTAGGTATAGCTATAAAGGTATAGGTATAGAATGAAATAATAATTAAAATAAGTATAAGCGTTGTATTCTTGATGATGACATTGAACACCTGAAATACATCAAATTAGAGCATGAAAAAATATATATTTGTTGAAACTTCCAACTTTAGTGAAACTGAAGAAATTCTTTATATTATTAAAAATATAACATAATGTCTTTTATCTAAATAATAAATTAGTCAAATTTTTTCATGCAATAATAATGCTATGGTTAGAAATAAGAGATAACTGGATCTCTTACCCACATATAGAAACTAATGAGAAGAATATAAGCAAACTTATTATATACTTTTTCTGGCTTTAGGGGCCATCCATATCCCACGTGGACAGTTTAGGGGGGAGGGGGAGTATGGCAAAATTCCACGCTCGTCCACGAGGGGGGCACGGAGGGTCGGGCTAGAATCCACGTGGACACACGTTCCCCTAAATATGCGAAAAATATACTGAAATGAGGCAAGATTTAGTCGAGGTACACTCGAATTTTTACATTTTCATCTCAATTAGAAGTTCTTGGTTTTATGTGAAAAATGAATTTCGCGGATTCCATCAAATGTCGACGTCTTGAGGCCCCCTGGGGCAGAAAAAATAGTTTTTACGTCGGTGTCTGTCTGTTGTTGTTGTCGTCGTTTCGTTTGTATATCGGATAACTTTTGGAATATTACTCGGATTGGATCTTGCTTTGGCACACTTTTTAACGGTATGTGAAAAGAAAGGTTAGTTGAAATAAAAAAGTTCATTAGCCACATAATATAATATAATAACATAATTAGTCACATAATTAAATTTTGGATAAAAATTCAAAAAGTGAGAGCATTTTGAAAAATTTGGATACAATTTTTTTTCAAAATTTAGAAATTCTATGGACGGCTGTTCATAGTACTCGAAAAGCTAAAGAATTTATTCCCACGACTTTTTTCGATGAAAGAAAAATTGTCAGAGTTATAGCATTTTCAAAATTCAAAAACCAATTAAAATGAAAATTATAAGTCAAACGACGCTCGATATAAAGAAAAATCGAGTGAAGAAGAAAATTGCTTTTTGTAAGCCCTACAAGATTTCATTTTGCGGTAAAACTATGCAAGATACGAAAAAAATTAATTAAAAAAAATTGTGCACTCAAAAAAGATTCACAGATTTGATATTAAACACTTTTCATAAGATACGCAGTTTTTGATTTATTCGTAAAAAACGACTTTGGAAATGAAAAAAATTGAATTTTTGAACAAACGACACAAGCTACGAAGAAAAATAATGAGACAAAAGTTGTTCACCCAAAAAAGAGATACACATTTTTTCATCAATCATTTTTTGATAGGATGCGTGGTTTTTGTTCGATTCGCAATAAACGACATTAAAAATAAAAAAATTGAATTTTTGGACAAACGATAAAAGCTATGAAGACAATGAAAAGACAAAATTTTTTCTTCCGAAAAATAGTGAAAACTCGTTCGTCATTAAGATTTTTTTTGATAGGACGCGTAGTTTTTGTTTCAGTCGTAAAAATAAGATTTAAAAAAATTGTAATTTTTGGGAAAACGGCACAAGAGACGAAAAAAATGAGACAAAAGTTGTTCACCCAAAAAAGAGATAAAAATTTGTCATCAATCATTTTTTGGTAGGATGCGTGGTTTTTGTTTGATTCTTAAAAAACGACATTGAAAATTAAAAAAATTAAATTTTGGGACAAATGAAAAAAGCTATGAAAAAAATGAAACGTCAAAATTTGCTCTTTTGAAAAAGAGTGAAAGCCCATACAAATTTGTCATGAATAATTTTTTGTTAGGAAACGTAGTTTTTTTTTAAGTCGTACGAATAAGATTAAAAATAAGAGAATCTAATTTTTGGAAAAACGAAACAAGAGACGAAAAAAATGAAAAGACAAAAATTGTTCGACTAAAATTATCTACAAATTTGTTACGAACTCTTGTTATAAAAATATATTAGAAATAAAAAAAATTTAATTTTTTGAACAAGGACACAAGCTACAATAACATTTTGTTTCACAAATTTTTCGTGTAAATTATATGTACAGAATTTCCTAGAGCGACCTTGAGCTGTGATGCATATTTTCATTTTAAATCGTAAAAAATGATATTGAAAATAAATTGAATTTATGAAAAAAAGACATAAGTTGTAATAAAATGTATCATACGATTTTTTTTGATAGGATGCGCACTTTTTTTAATTATAAAAACAAGATAAGGAAAATGCTTTTGTTTCAATACCAGTGCATATTATGAATTAAAATAATATAAATTTATTGAAATGATACATTTTTCAGGTTAGCTGAGAATAAAATTTAATGCAAAATGAGAAACAAATAATAAAGTAATCATTAGAAATGAAATTTGTACTTTATTTTGCAATATCTGAATAAGCAGCCCTAGGCCGAGGTAAATAAATAAATGTAATATACATTTGATATAATAGAGTTGAACATAATGTAGAAAAGTTCCCATTTCCGACAAAATCGAGTGCGAAGCACGAGATACGTGATGAGAATGTGTTCGTTGAAGCCGAAGGAGCTTTAACAAAAGAGAATTCACAATCAACAAATTACAGTTGCCGATGTTTTAAACCTTGTTTTTTAGAAGGCCTACGCACAAATGTGGGGGAAATGCCAATTAAAATTTTTAAGAACAAAGCTACCTGTAGGAAACCCAACCTCCTAAGTTACTCTACTAAGGTAAGAGTTTTCAGCAAATCAATAACACTTTCGTTCTGGACATTGCAGATTTGCAATGGTCTAAAAGTAACAATTTTTTAAATAACTCTCTTAATACCCCTTGAGGACCAAAAACACTTCGGACGTTTGTCAGAAATAGATTTTCTCAATTTTCATGTGTCTTACTCTGTGTGAAAATATCACGAAAATAGTGTTTTTTAAATCAGTTTCAAATGTTACAACTAAATAAACAATGTTTCAAAAATCAATTTTTAAAATGGTTTTCAATTAAGATTTTTACATTTATAGAAAAAGTAAGGGTGATGATGTTGCTTGAAAACAACACAGTGTAATCAGCTAAATATTAAATTTCATTGGAAAACACCTGAAAAAATGTTACAGGCATCAACGCATCTCCAAAAAGATTTTCCGATGAGAATGGATTATAGGGTGGGTCGAAAATAACAAATTCTGGAATTCGAAATCGCTACAACGCGAAAAAATAGCATATTGGTGTCTTGAAAAAGTAAAGAATCAGTTTGGACTCGATAGCCATGCAGCTTAGTCGCCCGCGCTGAAAAAAATGTTTAATCATTTATTTTTTGCTGAGTTTTTACATTTTCTTAAGTTTGAATTATTTTTACATACATGAAGGTCAAACAAGTCTTTCCCATTTTTTGCGGATTTTAATGAATAATTATTTTCTAATATAATTCTTATCTAATTCACCCCTTTTTCCGGATAAAAATTCTTAACGCCTTTACAAATTCGTGAAGAATTTAAAAAATTCTGATTATGGTATTTAATGAAAATATCTTTGTATCTTGCTGCTTAAAATTCTTCTGAGCATATGTCGATGGGTCCTAAAAGAAACTACGCAACTCGCAGCGAGGGATAGAAACTACGTATCTGGCGCGCTCCATACTAAGTATATAGAAATTTGTATATACTTAGTATAGAGCGCGCCAGATACGTAGTTTCTATCCGTCGCTGCGAGTTGCGTAGTTCCTTTTAGGACCCATCGATGTATATGTAGGTTTTTTTCAGCATTTAAAAAGTATACACTAGAAAAAGAATCGACAAGATCCAGTAATCGAAAGTAAAAATACAGCGAATTTTTCAAATTCTCATTTTGATATTATGTGAAATTATCTTTATAAATAGTGGTTTAAAATGTATTCCAATTTTTGCAAATTTTTTGTCATTTCAATTTCGACACCTCCATCTCACCGATTTTTTAGCGTATTTTTTTTTAAATTCTCATTTTGATATTATGTGACATTATCTTTATAAATTGTGGTTTAAAATTTATGCCAATTTTTGAAAATTTGTTGTAATTTCAATTTCGATACCTCGGTCTTACCGCTTTTTTAGCGTATTTTTGTGATAAAAATCCCACACATGCGCATACAAAATTTTAACCCATAAATTATAAATATAATTTCATTAAATATCAAACCAAAAATTTAAAAACATGTTCTATTTCCCATTTTTAATTCTGGGTTATGGCGATTTTCGTCCTAGTGTATTTTGAGCACTGGAAGATTTTTAAGCACTCGAAAAAACTTTGGTCCTATTTAAGTAAACAGGTGTTAAGAATATTTTCCGAAGACAGAGGTGAATTAAATAGGAATAAACCAAACTCTTGGTTTCAGTCCAGTATCGGGGGTTATCTTCGGTCCCAAATCGTGGGGACACAACGTAAGCAACGGTTAGCGAGAGACGTTGCGACAAACGTCGAAACCGTTCTCTCTTCTGAGACAGCAGTTCTAGGAAGTGTAAAGGAATTGAGTGTGTGAGTGTATGTAGGTTTGTGTGTACGTACGTCTCATGATTGACGAGGTCCTTCTCCAATTGATAAGAAGCTGTTATTACGATCGATTGCGAAGGACATACAAACTTTGCCAAAAGTAAGAGAAAGATAGGCACATAGCGAATCGTCAGCTGGTCGCCAAGCACTGAAGGCAGGCAGAGCTTAGCCGACCGGGAAAGCAAGCACTTGTAAATACAACGTGACTTTTAACTAAACTTTTAATAAATGCTTGTATATGTTTTAAATTGTTATTTTATAAATTGTCCGTCGAAATACCATCCAAGCCCTCATCCTTGACATTACAGAAGGCGGAAACCGAGAGTTTGGTTTAAGGATATGAATAATTAAATATTTAAATAGTTATATGAATAACATATAAATTGATAGAGTATAATAATATAAAAAATGGAAAAATTAAATAGAAATAAAAGGAGACCCGGTGTAACCCGTTCCTATAGAATTTTGCTTAGCTCAGTTCGTTGATAACGGGGTCCAAGGGGCCGAGAGAGGTAAATAATATATATATATATATATATATTTTCATAAAATATGTCCACGTGGACAGAGTAGTGGGGGGAGGGGTGTTCATCGAAATTCCACGGCTGTCCACGCGGGCCCCCGCGGGGGGGGTCAAAAAGTGGTGAAAAATTGTCCACGTGATATATGGATGGCCCCTTAGGGAATCTCCATCTAGTTGAAAAACTGAACGATTGAAGCGATACTTTAGCCATACTCAATATAGATGGAGTGTATCCTATACTTCATCTATGCTTCAGCTATATTTCATCTATGCTTCATCTTTACTTCAGCTATACTTCAGCTAGACTTTATCTATACTATTTCAATATACTTGAAGTATGAAATCGTCTCATTTACCATACATGTTTTATACTTCTGAATGTCAATGATTGATCAATCCCATACTTATAATTTTTACCCAGGAAGTAAATTACGCGCTCTACAGTTTTAATTCTCAATGTCACATTGCACTTATCCCACAGTGCTGGCAGAGTACAAATACTTCACAATGGTCAGGCTGAAGGCACAGACCAGAAATAAGAACGTTTTTCCCCCAAAAGGTAGAAAAACGGTTATTTCGGTCTTGTCAAAGGTCTGACCAGTTTAAATCCTTGCCGACGTAATACACTGAGGCTCGCTCAAAGCGCGGGACTAGCCGCCACCGTGTGATAGTGACCTAATGATGGGGGGGGGGGGGGGGTAAGGGAGAGTAGGGACGATATAGAGGGAAAGACCAGTTTGTAAGGGTAAAAGAGAGAGAGAGTAACACACGTCCGAATCGCAAGTGAGGGGGAAGGGTAATCTCAATGGTCATGCCTTTGGCAAGACCGAAATAACCGTTTTTTACCCTTTGGGGGAAAAACGTTCTTATTATTTAGAAGAATTTTTTTTAAATAAAATAATGCACTGTTTTTGACGTATCATGTTTTGACACAATAATTAAAAAATAATTTCTAATAAAATTTCAGTTCAAATTGATTTCGAATTCTAACGTAATAATAATTTTTCTAACCTTCTCACATTGATATTTGTAGAAATTACTATCATTGAGTGGGAAAAAATATATTTTCTCAGATTTTTAACAACAGTCAAATCTACCATACTACTGTGATATCGCAATCTTTAACATTAATTTTTCGAAGCCGAATAATTTGTTTTTCGTATCAAACAGTTTTGATCCTAATTCAGCATCCCCATATCTCATTAGAAAAATTTTATTCTTGCAAAGAATTTATATTTGAATCACTATTCAACGTTTGTCTCATCTTAAAATAGTGATTTCGATTTTTCATTTGATTTATTATTACGATGCTTAAACTATTTTTTATTTGTATATCAGTTATGTAAATAAATCTTGTGTTTATTTTTACAAAATATGTTTTTTTTTTTAATTTTAATTTTAATCATTTTATAATAATCCATATAAATTACTAATAATATATTTACTGTGTGAGTTAATAATTATAACCAAAATATTCTTTCCAAGCTCGTCACAAAATATTAGATGTCATCTGTAAGAGATTATTTCAAGAAATGTTCAGTAAACATTTATTATCATTTCATAGCTGGCCACATTTTTCTCCGAGAAACCGCTTGTCCAAGAGTTTGTCAGAAAAATCTAAGCGGTTCCGTAGCTCACTTGACTAACGCGTGCGCTAGATTTAGGTTTTGTTTTAGGTAGTTATGTAGGGTTTGATTCCATGGTGGGGGCGATTTTTCAAAGCGTTTGAGCAACCGATCATATGTGTAAGACTCTGTGCGTGCAATTGCGTAAGAAGAATCGTAAATTAAGTGCAGTAATTATACATAAAATAATTTTTTCATTTTCAAATCGATCGATATTTTACATCATTTTAGTTGTCGAAAGTTTCGAGCTAATCTATTTATAAATCGAGTATAGACTGCGTGCAGTGCATATATACAAATATACATATACATATATGCGATACAATGCGAAATCGGCAAAGTTACTCTTCACAGAAGTAAAGCATACTACACGAAATAGCAACTCTTCTTTTCGCTGAGAGTAAACGGTTACCAAGTGGTGCGGTGCATCCTCCTATTTGAAATTGTTCATCCTACTCTTTTCAAAAGTCGCTTCAACTTCCCTGAACACCAAATAGTAATGTTAACAAAATTCACCGACGGAAAGCTGCGCTTCAATTTAAAATAGTTAGAACTACTGGTGTATAGAGTTCTTCTAACGATCCATTTTTTTCCGTGTAAGGTATAATATTGAAAAGAAAGAAAGACTATAGAACAAGATTGCTTTATTTGAGTTTGAAATGCTGTATGTTCTTCCTGAAAATGTGTATTATGTACGTGATTATGAGGATCAATAGGACCATGAGCTTTTTTCAGAAATATTGTCTATTAAAGCTTTAACGTCATGCGCGCGATTTTAATTTTTTTGTTAAACGCAATTTTTAAATTAAAATGTAAAATATATCCGGTAGTTGAAAATTTAAGTATTTGGCTGACAATATTTTTGTTGTTGTGAGAACCCGATGCTTCTGAATGAAACCTTAAATATTCCATGTTTGGTTGAAACTTGATCTTTTTTAGATAATAGTTCGACTAATTGGTTGAAAGTTTAACTATTTTGTTGAAAAAAACATCGTTTAAAAAAATTTCTACAGATTCCTGGGAAAATTACAAATGATTTTTTGTTTTAAAAATAAAAAAAAATCATTAAATTGTTTTAAAAATTCACAATCTCTACAAATGCATAGAATACAGTTTAGTTCACAAGGAAACTATGTGTATACCTCAAAATAATGTAGGCAAACTAATTTTATTTCTCAATCTCTCCTTTTTTTGGAAAATTTGTATTTTTCATTCAGAAATTTATCTATTTTACCAGAAATTGCATCTTTCTTGGATAAAAATGTTACTACTTGGTTGAAAATTCAACAATTTTGTTCAAAAGCCGTCCTTTTTGGTTGAAAATTCAAGAATTCCTCGGAAAATTTATTTTCGTTTAAAATTCATACTTTGGTATTGAAAAGCCAACAAAAATCTTTTTTGGACAGAAATTCAAATTTTTTTTAAATTTGTCTTTTTCATTTGAAAATTCCTCTTTTTTAGTGAAAATTTTATCTTCCTTGGATAATAATGCAATTATTTGGTTGAAATTTCACAAATTTTTTTAATAACTCATCGTTTCAAGTTGAATAATCCACTATTTGGTTGAAAATTTGTATTTTGGGTTAAAAATTCAACTGTTTTGTGGAAAATTTACTCTCTTTGGTTGAAGTTTCAACTATTTTGTCAAAAACTGATCTTTTTCAGTTGACAATTCAACTGCGCTGGTAAAAGGTTAACGACTTTGTTAAAAATTAATTTTTTTTTGCTGAAAATTCTAGTTTTGTACAGAAAATTCATTTTTTGGCTTAAAGGTTTAATAATTTAGGTGAACTTTTTCTTCTTTCGGGACTGAAACATCTTTATTAGTTCAAAATTCGTCTTTCTGGTTTTAAAATTCATTTTTTTTGGGTCTGCAATTTCATCTTTTTAGGTTGAAATATCAACTATTACACTTTTTTGTTAATTTTATTGTTGAAGATTCAAGTATTTTGTTAAAACGTTATCACTTATGGTAGAAAAATCGTTTTTTGTTTGAAATATATAAATAAATTTTTAAAATTTTAATTTGTTCATGAAATATTGTTTTATTCCGTTTATAAAAGATCCTATGTTGAAAATATTACAAAATCAAAATGCTGATATTTGAATGTTTAAGGGCAGAGAAAATAAAAAATCGGTAAAAAAAAAGGGAATTTCGAAAATAAAGTTTTCATCCTGCAGAGCATGTTTTGTCATAAATTCGAAAAATTTCAGCAAGATGAGGGAGGGGGTAGAAATATTTTGCTACTGCTCGTTACAGGGGAGAGGATGATATGGAAGAGGGCCTAGATTCCACCACGTATTTTAAGTGTGGCCCCAAATATTCTAGGGGGATCTTATAAAATCCGTCGTGTCATAGGGAAAGATCTGGAATATTGAATCTATAATTCCAATTTTTTATGATTTAGGGATCGCGTGATTTCAATAATAACAAAAGTGAATTACCCCTCAAAAATAGAAATTCTTTGGAATAGAAATTCACAAAAAATATGTTGTACGCTTTATATTTTTATTGTATGATTGCATATAAGAAGCTTCAAAAATATTGAAGTTATCAACTCGTTTTTCAAAATTTTCTAATAGGTATCGATGTCGTGATTTCTTTAATTTTCAAAATTGCTACCTCGGACTTGCATTCGCTGAAACTTCTATTAATTTTTATGTTTTTGAGTACACATGGCTTAAAGAATATAATAAAGCTATGAACTTGTTTTTTGAAAATCTCCAACCTGTACCAAAGTTACGAGTTCTATATCATTTTCAAAATTGCTCTCTCGTACTCGTACATCTATGCCCTTGAAAAATAATAAACAGTCTTCATGTATTATTAAGAAGATTCAAAAATACTTGCATCATTCTTATGTTCTTGAATGCACAAGTTTTAAAAAATATGAAAAAGTTACAAACTTATTTTTCAAGAATTTTCAATATCTATCTGTTGCGTTGCGGATCACGACACAGGACAAGCTTATACGTTAGCTTGCGTTAGTGATCACTCCTTGGAACGTCTAGGAACAAGGATCTCAAATCTCGTTATTTTAGTGTTAACCGATCAGAGGAAAAGGTTGTTCGTTATGGTAAGTCTCGTTATCGACTGAAGATTTTCAGTACAGAAATCGGTGTTCAAGGTGAGATCGAAGATGACAAATTGAAGTGGGGGTGCTAGTGACGTAGTTGTTGACGTAGATATACAAATAGGAAACGTCCTGAACTTCTGAGGATAAATCAGGGTAGCGGGTTGAGGATTATAGCATGGGTCTCACAGGGCGGTAAAGAAAGTTGCAGAGAGGCGAGAAGCTGGACAATACCTTCGATTAAATTAGACGTGTGTTTCTCGAAATCCTAGACGAGGATTTTGAAATAAGAGAATCTTGAAGGCGGCAAACATCTGCCTGACCGTTATTAAAATTATGAGCTAGTAAATCGAAATTGCTGATGGAAAGGATAATCCTCCAAATGGAATAGCTTTGAAGCAAAATAAGGCACTCGAAAACTATGCATTTTCGTTAAGACTCAACAGTATCGAAGTCGTGAGTTCGATAACTTTCAAAATTACTGCTTCGATGGATACTGCTTTTTCGATAGATAAACCAGAAAGGTTGGTCCAAAACTGCTGGTTAACAATAAATTGAATACAGCGCAATAAATGGAAAGTCGCCAAAGATAAAAAAGTCGGAATGGCGAGCTTTTTTTAACTATACAGTTCTTACAGAAGTATACTTGAAAATATGTTCATGTATTTATTTTAACCTCCTTATGAAGTGTTTTGAATGCTTCGTGCTTGCCTACGACTTGTACTGAAAATGTTCACTTGCCGAAAAAGCACCTCTTCTCCCCCTAGGTGCATAATATACTATTACATGAAAAACTATTCAACTCAAAAGGATCTACAAATTCACTTTATACCATTTTTCGATAGAAAGTCGTCCATAAGCTACGTTACCAATTTAAGGGGGGAGGGGTTCATATTCGAAACTAAGTTTGGTCTCGGGGGGGGGGGGGGGGGTAGTGGAAGAAACGTTACGAACCTAGATAACATGTAGTGCCTTTCCTGATGATAAATTTTTAAGAAATCTTCTTTTGTCTGTTTTAAGAAGTTTCCCCCTTTTCTCCTTTTTCCGCCTTTTTGTTTAAATGCGAATTGAATTAATAGAACCCAAGAAGAAAAATCATCTACTTCTGGTCGAAAGGTCTACTGTTATAGCTTGAATTCGGAATTCATCTTGCTTGGTTAAAACTTGTAGTATTTGGTTGAAAATTTCATGTTTGGTTGCAAATTCATCTCTTTGGTTGAAAATTCAACTATTCCATTTTTAGAAAATTTTTCTTCTGGATTGAAATTAATCTCTTGGGTTGTACCCTTTTGTCAAAAATACGTTTTTTTAAATTCAATATTTAGTTAAAAACTCATCTCTTTTGATGAAAATGTAACTATTTCGTTGAAAATTCTTTTTTATTTGGTTGAGAATCAATTTCTTTAACTAGCAATGTAACTATTTCATTTTTGGATGAAAATTAATAATTTTATATGAGAATTAATCTTTTCTAGTTAAAAATTAATGTTTTTTATTAAAAGTTAGTCTTTTCCGGTTCAACTACTTCTTAAAAGTTGAATTAGTTTGTTAAAAATTCGTTTTTTCTTTAATTCATTTGTTTGAATTAAAATTGAACTAATTTGTTAGAAATTCGTTTTTTTTGGTTAAAAATTAGTTTCTTTTTCATTTATTTATTCATTCATTCACATTATTCATTCCTCCATTATTACCCTATTTTCGTGACAATCTACGTTCGTCAACGAGGGACCAGGGGGCAGGCTCAAAAATAGCTAAACGTGATAACGGTTTTAAAAAACTGAAAAATTTGGTTTTCCAGAAAAACTATACGAGATAAAAAAATTTTTCGAAAGAAAAGTTATTCATCTCAAAAAGATCTATAAAATTACTGCAGACAATTTTTGCACAAAACTCATAGATTTTATTTCAAACGTGATGACGCTTTCTAAAGAATGAAAAATTATATTTTATGACTCTTTCCACTTTTGAATAAGGACAGAAAGTATTAAAACATGTTTTTCAGCACAGAATTATAAAAATGGCGTGTTTTAATGCCTCCATAGACAAACGCAAAAGTACGCTTTTTGAGCGGCGTCTGGCGGTGCGTTGGATGAGTTACAAAATAGGGTTCGCTGAGCACGGCGTGACGTAGAGTTAAAAAAAGACCTTTGTTTGTGCATGCTCCGAGTAGACAAAGACAGAAAGAGAATTCATGGCGGATTAGTGAGTCGATGTTTCTAACGAAGAGTATAGCGTGTTCCTATTGCCTCGCACATTATACTTTGTTATCTCATTCACGCTTACAGAATATAATAAAGTGATGAACATGTTTTTTGAAAATGTCCAATCTGTACCAAAGTTGTGAGTTCTATATCATTTTCAAGATTGCTCTCTCATACTTCCATGCATTATTCCCTTCAAAAATAGTGAGCAATTAAAATGTATACTTATAAAAACAGTCATACTTTTATTATTTTGATGTTTTTGAACACACATGTTTTAAAAAATATGCAAAAGTTATAAACTCATGTTTCCAAAATTTTATGTCTGTATCGAAGTCGTGAGTTTGATAATTTTCAAAATTGCTGCCTCGGAGCTCTGTTCATTCTTTTGGTAAAATGTATCAACCAATGAAACTATATACCTATAAAAATGTATACATCTGGAAAATGTTTCCAAATACGCAGTGAATTACGGTTGCGCTATTAATAATAATACGCTATGGATGTAGTTTTAGTTGTACAGAAATTGAATTAAATTTTTGATTTTTGAGAGAGATTTTTCGATGGATAAACCAGAACTGTTGGTCCAAAACTGCTGGTTAACCATAAATTGAATGCAGCGCACTAAATGGAAAGTCGCCAAAGATGAAAAAATCGAAATTGCGAGTTTTTTAACGATACAGTTCTTACAGAAGCATAGTTGAAAATATGTTCTTGTATTTATTTTAACATCCTTATAAAAATATTTTGAATGAGGAATAGTTTCCTGCACATAAACATGATGTCAACAAAGCAATAAACTTTTTATTCGTAAACTCTTTCTTTCAGAAATAGTATTAGTAGTTCTTTTTGATTCGCTTTTTCATTTTCTCTCTACAATATTATAAGAAACAAGAATCACATATTTGACATCGAAGTAAAATGTCAGATCTTACAATCTCATGTTTGATGCCTAAAAAGATCAGTGATCTCGATCACTTGAATGCAGCGCAATATGTACTTCATAAGGCAAGAAGCATAATAGAAAGTCGACCAAAGTCGACAAAATCGTGTAAATAATACAATAGAAAAGAAATATGTTATAATGGAATAAGTTTCAACACAGTACTTTTTCGTATGGATATGGTATTGTCTTTTATTCAACGTTTCCTTATTACAACTGGCTT
>CAKNXH010001142.1:955263-1014342 GCA_932178445.1 Andricus quercusramuli | reverse complement strand
CAAACATTTTGAACGAAAACATATGAAAAGTAGGCTAATTTCTAACAAATATATATTTTCATAACAAAAAAATATTACTGTCAAACATTTCCATCTAACTGCACAGTTTTGGACGTTGTATGTGTGTGTTGTTCCTCGCTCTTTTTCTTTAAATTTGCACATAACATCCCTAGAAAAGTTATGAATATTATGTCTTTTTGAAGCTTATATCAGAAAAAAATATTATCAGATAAGATTCCATAACTCAATAATCCTAAGAAACAAAAAAATAAGGCGGCAACATGATAATAAGTAAATTATTATAACATAGAGTAGGACAGTTTTGGAGTAATTTTAATTTGAGGGAGTGAGCATTAGGTCGGGACGTCGGATAAGTGGTTATTTGTTGTTGAAGGGGTTTGAGGAAGTAAGAAATGTGTCAGATTGTATACCCCAATAATTTTTGGCGGAAAATAATAAAAATACAGAAATTTCCGTAAGATTATCCCTAAAATGACAATTCCGTAGTACTTAATGCAATCTCAGGTTAGCTATACTTTTGCAAATCATAGTTCAAATCCTGACAGTATAGGTGTGAATTTCATGATAAATAAGAGAATAAACTATTTTGAGTAATTTTCAAAGTATTCATTTTAATATCCTTACAAAAATATTTCCAAAGTGTTTGAGTCATTCGCATATAAATGCGATGTCAAGAAAGTAATGAACTTTTTATTCGTGAATTTTTTTATATGTATGTACTACATGGGCGAATAAGTATAGAGGAAAGACAACAACAATAAAAATATTGAAATTGCTAGTTTTTTGGAATATCCATTTTGTAGAGAAAAAAAAAATAATACGTAATTCTAATAAGGTAAGCACAGAAAATTTCGTGATATTACTTTCTGTTATGGTTTCAAGATGCAGATTTCACAGTTAAAACTTTCCTTGAAGCTATTACGGTTGTGAACTATAAAATGTTCCATATGCATTTTTAATATGGTGGTCAAAAGCTTCGTTGAATTTTTTTATTTTTTATTTTTATAGCATATATAGCATTATAGCAACACGAAATTGTTTTTTCGGAATTTTGGTATTAATTTTAATCAAATCCCAACATTTTTGACTGGCAATTTCAACTCTTTCATAAGGGATATTTGGAAACATAGCTATTACATAAAAAAAGACAAATATGTGATCTAAAGGTATTATAACATTGTCAATTAGTTTTAAGAATGCATTACTATTTTTTATTGATGTGTTTGAGATTTCTATTGGTATTTCAAGAATTTGACTCAATAATTCTTCCAGTTTTCTAGATCGAGAACCTATTATTGAAATAACTGGTCGCAGAGGGTAGTTTTTGTTCTGTTTTTGTCCTTATCTCACTTGGGAAAACACTATTCGAAATTTATAACAATTATTAGAACCACATTGTAAATGTTACAAAACTTAGTTAACAAAATTATTATAAACATTCTTAAAAAGATACTTCGAACACCTAAATTTCACTTTTATTTAACAAACATCGAAAAATTCAACTGGAAATGATTATTACCGATTTGTCATGTATAAAGTCACGTCATATACGAACGTTGAGTTTAGAAGGAAACTCTCAGAATTTGTCAGATTTTCAGAAAAGCTATTAGTAAAAGAGAGATAAGGAGAAACAAAGAGAGAAAGCGAGACAATACAGAGAAAGAATTGAAAACGAGGCAACTTTTTTGACATAGTTTTATCCCATGTTGGTCCCCTCGTAGTATGAACAGGACGGAGAAAGGAAAAAGGGAGGGGTTGGTCTTTGGTTGACTTTTTTCCTTTTTCTTCCTCTTTTTTCATCATGTTATATTTGTCTCTGATGAGCTGAAAAGTGAGGTTGCTTTGGAATCTTATTTTTTTATCATGAATCTTTTTCTTGCTTATTTTGCGAAAATTATTCATGATAAAATGGAATTCTTTTCAATCTTAATTAAAAATTTTTTTAAATAAAGACACTAAACTCATGATTCTTTCCAATCTGCAGGGTTTGCTTATGAATAATTTTAGATTTCTTCAAATTGAGTTTACATAGTTTTACCTCAAATTTATTGCAAGAAATCCTTCTGTTTATTAAAAATTAAAAAAAAAGAATGTATTGAATTTTAGCAATTTTTAGAAATGTTCCCAAATATTTTGGATTGTTTTTGTTTCCTAATTGGAAAATTTAATAATCTAAATAGATTGGTATCAGAATCATCCATATCATATTTAGCGCCAGAAAATCGCGAAACCCTATTTTAAAATTATGAGTTTTTTGAGACTCTATAAAACGGATTTGTGCGGGGTTATATTTAAAAAAAATTATTTGTATTCGTAGGCCACTATGAAGAGAAATCTTGCGTTTCAACTCGATTCACCAAATATTGATAATTCTGAATTAAATTTACAAAAACGTTTTTTTTTCTTATGGGAAATACATGTTAAACTTCATTGGCTTGCGGAACCTCTGAATATCATTTTTTTCAACAACCAAAAAGTTCAATGATTTTTTTGTGCAAATTTGAAAATATTTAGGGGCGACATTGTTTTACATATTTTATGGCGACAGTTTTCTACATGTGCTTGCAATAAAGCTGTTAACTGATTACATATTTGATGTTTGAAATCATATTATCTTTTTGGAGGCGAACGAAATACAAAGTCCAGATAAAAGTTTTCCTTATGTTTATTTTGTCATGGCAGATTTATCATGCCAAGAAATAATTGCTTCATTGTAGGGCAAAAGCGGTCAATGTGGCGCACATAACATAATGTATCATTGGGTAGAAAGAAAAATATATTCGATAATGTAATTTGAAAACATAAATATATATATATATATATATATATATATAAATTTAAATTCACAATTAGTAAGTCTTCAAAGAAGTCCACGTGTGTCAACTTATCCTATTACACTGTAAAAAAAGTTGGTGTAATTTTACATCGTACCACGATGGAAATTATTCGATCTGCGTGCGACGATGCGAGTTTACACACTTTTATAAAAAAAAAAATGCAGAACGTAAATTGCCAGGACCACATTTCAATTTTGAGGTTATGTTCGTGAGGTTATAAATTTTTGAACACTCTAGCAGGATAAATAAAACGCATATTAATTTTCTTAGGTATCGCTTTGAATAAAGAAGACATATTTTTCTTATTCACATAGAACTCATCACTATTAGAGCAATATTAGACGCTCTGAAACGTAATTTTAAGATAAAGTCCAATGCGCCATCTCTTTCTGTCAGTTTGTCGATTTATATCCTGTTTGTAATTTTTCAGGATGCCAAGACGTAACAATACTACCCGTGTGTGAAATTATGCTAGATACTGCAACTTTACCAAAAAAGTGTTAAATTTAAATGTATGCATCAACGTAAATTGATTTCGTGCCACAGTGATCGAATAACTTCCATCGTCAGACATAGTAATTTTACATCGGACAGTTATTTCATACTGCTACATGGGGTAAAATTGGAGTAGATCGTGAATTTCGGAGCGACATTGGTAAATTTACCATGTTATAAATTGTAATTTGAAATACACTGCTCGTGAAATTACAATCTAATTGTAAATATCACAAAATATTTTTTAACAGTGTAACCTACACGCAGAAAACAGAACCTTATATTTTACTGAAAACCAAGTTAAATCTACTGATCTTCCAAGTACGTATATAGACAACACGACAGTTCAGTAAATTTAACAATCATAAGCAACTAAATATGACTATCATTGATGGTTACCAGTACCGGTTCTCAAGTGCTGCTGACTTACGGATCAGTGGATTTTACCGATCCAGTCGCTATTCTGCACTGTTCCTCGATGCTGCAATTACGAATTATCATGTCACTTTGACGGATAATATAAATAGATCTAACTTATGTTAAGGGTACAGACTATAGTTTGGACGGCTCTATAAATTTAAAAAAAAATGGTTAAACAATAATAAATAAACAAACAGTAAATTCTGAAATATATTTTCGGATATACTTATAATTAATCGGTATTTGTAAGTTACAACGCTGATAAGACAATTAAAAATTCGCACGCAACGGGGGGGGATTCGAAAACATAAACCTAAGCACGCAAGTCGATTATCTTAACCACTACACTATTACACGAGTTGCGATCTGTGAAATAATTCTGAAATGCATTTGTAACTAAGGTGGCGACCTCGGTAACGACTTTTGAATACGCGTTCATGCCATCGCGGCACACGACAAAATATCCATACAAGTCAGCTGGAACAGTCGCGGAACGCAAAAACGTCTTGCTCCAATAAACTCTCAACTGAACGCGACCTGTGAATAAGATTTGCCATCCAAAATTGTTATTTATTATAAAACCACTTTATTGCTGAGTGAGAATATGGAGAAATGTGACGACTATCACAGAAGTGTCAAAAATAAATGTTTTTTAGGTGATGCGATCCATCCATTGCCGATGGCGTCATGAATTCATCCAGTGGTCCGCGCGGATAGGTTGCGTTATTACGACTTTGAGGGCGAGATAAAAAAGCTTTTTAGATCGGTACCATGTACCGATCCTTCTGTAATGTTCACTGCACCACTATTGTAATCTCGGTTCAGTGGATTTTACATATGTTACCTTATTTCATAGCAGGGAATAGAGGTTTATTTTACTAAAGGATTGCTGTTAAATTCACCCTAATTTCACTGTGACATTTACGAAATGCTAAGTGCTTTTGACATTTTTACCCCTTCGTTAAGAGCAGTTTTTGCTGTTACGGATACAAGAAACACTTTACATTTCTTGATTAGTAAATATTACATTTCTTTTTTCTGCGTGTAGCGGGTACTGCGTTGCGCACTATTAATTTTAACTGTTTGCAAATGAAAAACTATTCTCTAACAGTCGAACGCAAAATTTCAGTAAAAGTAGATATCTATATTCATGATAGATTACGAAAATGAATTGAAGGTTCCATCTTGGAAGTGATTAGCATCCAAGGCAAGAACATACAATATTCAACATTTCGACATTTTACCATTAAAATGGCCATCCTCGCCACATTGCCGGCGATTTTGTAAAATCGACCGCGGCACATTTCCCGCCGTCGCTTAACCCGCAATTGGAGCAAACTATTATAAGATACAATGATTTTTTCGCAACTGTCATAATATACGAGAAACGTCCAAAACCATATTTTCAGCTTAAAAATTGAACAATTATCTTAAATAACCTAATTTGTTCACTATTTGAAATGTAATTGATAAATTCATATAATAAACCTCACCTCATTCATTCAAAATACATAAATTTTTGTAAAATCGACCGCGGCACATTTCCCGCCGTCGCTTAACCCGCCTCTCTCCTATGCTAGAAAAACAGTTGATGGAAAATGAAAAAACTAAAAATTTTCTACATATGTTTACCTTACAGAATCCAGACGAAATAAGACCTTTGACAGACGACATGATTTCCGTTCAATTTTTACTCTTCCTAACAATCATTTGTATCTATGGAGTGGCTCTGGGATCAGCCTATCTCTATAGCAGTTCATCCGACGCTGTCGGTAAGTCATAAGCCAAATTTATTTGAATCTCAGCATATTAAATACTGTCACACGCCGTAGGATTTAGTTTCATAGAAATCCAAAGTAGACTTACATTTTAGAATTTTTTTCAAATCTATATCGAATTTATTTTACGTTTTGAAACGCTAGAATCAAATTAAATTAGCGCGGCAGTGTATGTAATTCTTTTTTCAATATATCAATTAGTCTATGGGTTGCATTATCTATAATGTAAAGTGTAGAGTATAGAAGGAAGTCTTTGTACATCTTTTCTTGAAAATTAGAAAATAATTATACCGTCAAATATTTTGATCTGATTTTAAATTTTTTTGCAGCTCTCTGTGGTGGAATTGATAAAATCGAAGCATACCTGGGCAAATGGAAATGCAAATGAGAAAAATAAAAAGGATATTATAACTTCAAACTGTGTCGCAATGATATTGATGTCAGATGCAGTGAAAATAAAAGTTATGCTTTGAAAAGAATAGTTGCAACTTTTTGATAAAATTATGTCACGACCCTCCCCCATCCTACTCAAAAATCTGTACGAAGAGAAAAATAGGGATGAAATTGTAACTACATAGAGTTAGAAATAGAAAAAGTAAAAGATAAATTATACTTCAGATTTGTAATTACAAATAAAAACTGAATTTGACATATTTGATAAGAACTTTAGGTTGTGTATACAGGTACTGCAATTTTTGTCGAATTTCAATTTTCTATCTTCTTACACGAGTAAGAAGTTCACTGTACGAGCTAGAGGCGAAGCAAAGGGGAGTTCTAGGCGATTCGGAGGCGACCTGAAGGCGAGACGCAAAAGAGCTACACGATATTTTCTGTAAAAAATGCAGGGAATTTTCTATTTGAGAAACGATAACAAAAAATTTCCGGAAACTTGAGATATTTTTGAATATCAGAAATAACGAGGAATTTTTGAAATTTGAAGTGTCTAAAGCTTTTCGAAAGATTTTCGGAAATTTTCTCTAAATCATGTCAATTTATCGGTAATTTATAATTATTTAACAGTCATTTGTGGTCTGTAAATCAGTCTGTCAAGTGTCAACTCTTGATAAAGTAAGGTTATGATACCGGAAAAATTTGTCGGAGCTTAAAAAGCAGAAGATTAGATTTAAATTGGAAATTGAAACAATAGAAACTAAGGAGTAGCTACAGCTAAGTATTACAAAATTTTACGTAAGACTGAAATTACTAGTATAACATATTAATATTATTATTAACAGTACAACCGTAATTTAATACGTATTCGGAAGCAGTCTCTAAATGCATACATTTTTTAGAGGTATATAGTGTCATTGTTTAACAAATTTTATCTGAAGAATGAATAAAACTCCGTGGCACCTATTTTGAAAATTCCCAAACTCACGACTTCGGTACAGATTGAAAATGTTTGAAAAACAAGTTCATAATTTTCTTATATTTTTAAAACTTGTCTATTTAACAAATGAAAATAATAAGATTGTTAATAAGTCATTCAAAAACACGCTAAAAGAGGTTAGGAAACATTTTTAAGAACTTCGAGAATGATACAACTCATGAGATCTTCGTGAAAGACAAGTTCATAACTTTATCATATTCTTCAAGCCTTGTGTATTTAAAACCATAAAAATAATAAAAATTCTACTGAATCATATTAATGACGCTTAAAGAGATGAGGATATTTTTTCAAAATGCATACATTTTTTAGAGCTATATAGTATTCTTACTTAACCAATTATGGAACTCACGACTTCGGTAAAAATTCTAAATGTTTCAAAAACAAGTTCATAACTTTTTTATATTTTTTAAGCCTTATGTAAACATAAAAGTAACAAAATCATTATCGAATCTTTTTAATGACTTTCGAAGAGATTAGGCCTATGTATCGATAAGCAATAAAGACTTACGCGTACTGAAAAATATTTTTCAATATCCTCCGTCCTTATTGCAAAGTTAAAGTAGCCGGAAAGTCGAATTTTTTACTTTTCAAAAAACGTGGTCATGTTTAAAATGAAAAATATGAGTCTTATAGAAAAATTGTCTGTAGGACATTTATGAAACTTTTTGAGTTAAATAATTCTTCTTTCGAACATTTTTTTATTCAGCATAGTTTTTCTGAAAATTAAAATTGTCCAGTTTCTTTAAAGCGTTATCACGTTTGAAACAGAAACTTCACGCCTCATCAAAAAAGGGTATGAAGCTAATTTGTGGATTCTTTTGAGGTGAATACTTTTTAATGCTAACATTTTTGTTCGTTCCTCGCACAGTTTTATTTGGAAAATCGAAATTTTTCATTTTTTGTTGCTTCATGGCGATTAAAATAAAAACTATAGATCTCTTATATAGACTATTGCTTAGTCTTGCTCAAGAAATAATTTTGGATTTTTTGAAAAGCTTTTTCGATGGATGAAACCAGAACTGTTGGTAAACAATTTAACGATAAATTGAACCATTATAAAGAAGTATTGGCAAGCATAGGATGTTATTAGGATCCAGTACTTTCTTCGCGAAAAAGTATTGGATTTCCAATACTTGATGTAAGTTGTTGGCTTTAGGATCAGGTGAAGTGAAACGAATTAAGTTGTTTCAAACGCTTCGGCACACAGTGGTAGTCCTCATCAGTTTGTTTTATTAACCCTTGTTTGACACACTGGGGTGCAAAACACCCCACGACCATTTTTCATTACTTTCATAATTATTTAATTAATACTTCATTTTAATTTCTGGCTATATAACCTAAAAATTCCTTTAAAGTAAGCTCTTAAGATTATCTGATACAATTTGCAAGTAAAAATAATCAATGGATTATTTTTGTAAACAATTTTCGTCTCTATTGTGTAGAATACCCCAGAAGTGTGTCAAGTAAGGGTTGAATTTGTAAAAAGTACATAATATCTTGTAGGTACGCAATTTAACAATTGGAAGTGTTATTCATTAGTTAATATCTTAGTTACGAAATTATAAAAATTCATTAATTAAAAAATGTTTAATTTATTTAATTCTATCAATGACTATTGATGAATTTTGCAGTATTATCAAAACACGGTTTTATTTCAACGAAGTACAATTGATGGACAAAGAATGAGAATGTAGAAGAAACACTTTTTCCACAAAAATCTTTACAACAACATTTTTTCCAAGAAAGTCAGAAAACATTGCAATCGAAAAACGTCTTCTAAAATATTTCTTTCAAGTGGCATATATTCAATTCAAAATGTTTATTCAATTTCATTTCCAGGCTTCCGTTTTCGGTACCGATCGTGAGAGAACTCTTTTGTGTCAAGTGTTGCGTTTTTTGGCTTTGGTGAAGGGAATCAGCGTGTGTGGGTGCAGAAAGGGCAGTGAGTGCGGAGAGCAGGGGTAAAGGAAGAAGGGTGAGTGAAGGCAAGTGTGCAAAGGGTGGAAATAAGTTGTGAGAAAGGAAAGTTGAAACGTGCAAATTTTGTTTTGAGGTTAGGTATAGAAGGTGGTTGTCGGGAAGGGGGGCAAGAGGTAGGCAGGTGAAGAGAGGGTAGCGTCGTGGAACAGTGGGTAAGGTTGGATACTGGGATGCCGACGGTAAGAAGCCCGCAAACGGGCGCCAGAGGGCAGGGAGAGGAAGAAGCAAGAGCGGACGAGGTTTTGAGCGTGGTTAGTGGGGAGAAGGGAAAATTTGACAGTAGCGATGACGAGACGTTCGAGACACCGACCAGGGAGAGAAGGGGTTCAGGCACGAGCCAGAAACGCGGGAGACCATCAAACCTACAGCGCCTCAACAGGCTAGGTAGAGCGGGCTCGAATAGGAGTCTGGATGAATGGCACAAAAAGGGGAACGTGACTAGCAGTGAAGGGGAAGATAAAAGGAAGAGAGAGGAAGGGGAAGATGATCCGGAAAGGGACAAGGATAACAAGAAAATGAAAAGTAAACGAAAAACACCAGACAGAGATTGGGGGGATGGGGGGATGTTTGAGAAGCTAGCGACCCTCATAAAAGGGTTTAGAGAGGAAACAAGGAAGAGTCTGGAAGATATGAATAGGCAGGGGAAAGAAGTTAGGGGGGAAGTGAGAAAAGTAAGAGAAAAGTGGGAAGAGTGGGATAAACTCTGGAAAGAGGAGAAAGACAAGGTATGGGGTAAACTAGAGGCCATAGAGAATAGACAGAGAGAGATTGACGAACAGACAAATAGGGAGATAAAACAACTGGAAGAACGGGTAAGCAAATTAGAAGTTAGGAATGAGCATATGGGGAAGGGAACAGAAAGTGCGGAAAAAGTAGAAGGGAGTGATAACGTGCAAAATGACAATGAAAGAATGAAGAAGAGACTGAGTGAGATCGAAAGAAGATTGGAAGGGGAAGAAAGGGCGAAGAGAAAAAATAACATAGTAGTCAAGGGATTGAAAATAGAGAGTGAAACAGGGGAAATTGAAATCAAAAATCTGCTGAGAGATATTGGAATTCGGGTAAGGGTAGAAGGAGTTAAGAGATTAGGAATGACGAAGGAAGGAAAAGAAGGAATGTTTGTAGTAAAAGTAGGGAGTGAGGAGGAGAAAAAGAAAATTATGGAGAACAAAAAATTATTGAAAGGAAGAAGGGAGAGACTTGAAGAGGATTTGACTTGGAGGGAGAGGAAAAGGAGATGGCAAATAGAACAGAGAGCATGGATAGAGAGGAAAAAGGGATGCATGGTATGGATAGGGCGAGACAGACTATGGATAAATGGGGAGGAGTGGGTCTGGGACGAGGAAGTAGAAGAAATAAGGAAAAAGGGAAAAAGGATTGAGAAAGATAGAAGAAAGGAAGATTCAAAAGAGGCTAGAGAGCAAACAGGGGGGTTTCCAAAAAGCAAGGCGGAAGAAAAGTAAGGAGGATAGAGGAGGGAAGGGAGGAGAAAAAAGTGAAAATAGCTTTCTGGAATGTGTCAGGCTTGAAGAACAAGAATGAAGGTTTCTGGCGGGAGTTAGAAAAGTGGGACGTGATTATGATGAGTGAAACCTGGGCGGATGAGAAGGATTGGAAGGGGATGAAAAGGTTGTTACCTAAAGGGTATGTGTGGACAATGCAAGAGGCAAGGAAGGAACACGTTAAAGGTAGAGGAATGGGCGGCATGGTATCAGGGGTGAGAAAAGAATGGGCAGTAAAAGGTAAAATAGAGCAGGACAGAGAAGAAAAGGAGGGAACAATGGTAAGAAGGATTATAATAGGGAAAGTCAAAATAGCGGTGGTTTGTGTATATAGAAGAAGAGGGGAAGAGGAAGGTTGGAGAGTAATAAGGAGGTGGATGGAGGAAAAGAAGGAAGAATTGGTTTTGATAGGAGGTGACTTAAATGCCTGGACTGGCGAGCAAGGGGGAGGGATTTGGGATGAAGAAAAGGAGGCATATATGAGGAGCTCCAAACATAGGGAGATAGACCGGGAGGGGAGGAAGTTACTAGACATAATAGGAGAAACCGGATGGTTTATATGTAATGGCAACATGAAAGGAGATGAGAAAGGAGAGATTACATTTATAGGTAAGGGAGAAACAATCATAGACTACATCTTGGCAGAAGAAAGAATGAGTAATATGATATGCAGTATGAATGTAGGGAATGAGATAGGGTCAGAACACTTCCCAGTAATAGCTACACTGAAAGGTGGCGTCCATAAGCGTGGCAGAGGGAGAAAGGAAAGAGGGGGGGAAAGGGACATGAAAATGGGAGTCTGGGGGGTAGATAAATTAAAAGTGTTTGAACAGAAGATGGAAAAGGAGAATATTAGATATGAAAAGGAGGAGGGGGTAGACTCGTTAATTAAAAGGTTGAAAGGGTCGATTGAGAAGGTGAAGAATGAGATAGGTACAAAAGAAGGAAGAGAAGAGGGAAAGAGAGGATGGTGGGACGAGGAATGCAGGGAGAGTAAGGAGAGAATGAAAGAGTCTGTAAAAAAGTGGAGGAAAGGAGAAATAGAGAAGGCGGAGTACAACAGGAGAAAAAGAGAACATGAGAAGATGCTGGAAGGGAAAAAGCAAAGGGGAAAGGAGAAATACAAGGAAGAAGTAGAAAAAGCAATCAAAGAAGGTAGGGTCTGGGATGTGATAAACAGGGAAAGAGGAGGAAGGAAGGGCGTGAATGAAGAAATAGAAATGGAGGAATGGACGGATTATTTTAAGGGTCTGTTAGGGGGAGAACAAAATAAGATCAAAGGGGAAAATAGAAAGACAGTCCAGGGAGAAACGGAGGAAGCGAACGAAATAACAAGAGAAGAAGTAAATGAGGCGATAGATAGACTGAAAAGAAACAAGGCCACAGGAGAGGATGGTATGGAGAACGAAGCGATAAAGTATGGAGGAGAAGGGATTAGGGAAGTGATGTGGAGGATATGCAACAAGGTCTGGAAAGGAGAAGGGTGGCCGGAGGAGTGGATGACAGGGCTGGTAGTACCGCTTGTTAAGAAAGGGGAGGGTAAGAAGGTAGAAGAGTACAGAGGGATCACTCTCATGCAAGGGGGCTATAAAATATACACAGAAATTCTAAGAAAAAGGTTAGAGAATCAGATAGAAGAGAAGCAAAGTATCCCACACAACCAGACGGGATTTAGAAAAGGGATGGGGACAATAGACAACATTTACGTACTCAACTACTTGGTTAACAGAAACTTAGGGAGAAAAAGAGGGAAATTAGTCGCTTTGTTTGTAGATTTCAAAGCAGCTTTTGACTCAGTGAATAGAAAAGTGCTATGGCAGGCAATGAAAGAGAGGGGAATAGAAGAAGGGCTGGTGGAGAGGATAAAGGAAATTTTTACTGAAACCAGGATTAGGGTGAAGATACGCGGGGAAAAAGGGGAGGTTTTCTGGATAGGAAGAGGTCTAAGGCAAGGGTGCCCGTTGAGTCCACTACTTTTTAATTTGCTGCTGGCAGACCTAGAGGAGAAGCTAAAGGAGAAAGGGAAAGGGGGGACGATCCTGGGTAATAGCAAACTATACTCCCTAGCATACGCGGACGACGTAGTTCTAATAGCAGACGATGAGAAGGGGATGAACCTAATGATAAGAATTTTCGAAGAATACGTGGGAACAAAAGAACTGACGGTGAACGTAGGGAAGACCAAGGTGATGTGCTTCAGAAATAAAAAGACCAAAATAGGTTACGTTTGGAAGATGAACGGACAAACAGTGGAAATTGTGGAGGAGTTCTGTTACCTAGGTTTTTGGTTTGAGTCAGGAGGGGGAAACGATTTGCAGGTGAGGAAAAGAATCGAAAGTGCGAGTAAAGTAATGGGCCAAGTATGGGGTATAGGAAAGAGAAGGTTCAAGGACGATTGGAGAATGAGGGTTTGGTTGTTTGATGCGTTGGTTTGGGCGGTGTTGTGTTATGGAGTGGAGGTTTGGGGATGGAAGGAACATAGGAAAGTGGAAAGCATACATGAGAGATTTCTGAGATGGGTAATGGGGGTCAGTTGGAGTTGTCCAGGATACATGATAAGGGAAGAACTAGGAAGGGAAAAAATGGTAACTAGACAAATTAAGAGAGCCTGGAGGTTTGAAGAGAAACTGAAAAGGGGGGAGGGGAGCAGGATAGCACAAGTATGCTTGGACGAAGTTCGGAACAAGGAGACGAGAGGAAATTTGGGAAACTCGAAATGGGAGGAAGAAAGGACAAAAATGAGGAATGTTTGTGATATGCAGGAAGGGGTTCTGGATTGGCAGAACATAGAATTAGAGCTATTAGTAAGACAAGGAGAAGAGAGATGGAGAAAGATTATGGATTCGAAGTACAATAGATGGTATATGATGGTCAAAGGGTTGACGGAACCAGAATATTTGCAAAAGATGAAAAAGGAAGACAAATGGAATAGGGTGGTACGGTTTAGAATGGGGGAAGGAGTGAGATCTTGTAGATATTGGATGGATGAAGAGGATAATTTGTGCAGAGTATGTGGATACGAGGTGGAGTCATGGGCACATGTGTTAGAGAGGTGTACAGGAGAGGAAGATGGACAGTTGAGTGTGGATGAGTGTGTGAGATGGATCTTGGATGGTAATGGACAGGGAGTGATGTGGATGAAAAAGCTGGAAGAAATAAGAGAAAGTAAGGGAACAGGGCAGAGCCAAACGGGTAATCCTCTGTGAAGGAAAGTCACTAGAAAAATGGTAAATTTTAAATCGTTGAAAATGCAATTGATGGTAAGAGAAAACGGAAGCCCTGGAAGGTCGCTCATACTTAGATTTGTAGAAAGTTAAGAATAATAGTATTAATATGACTGTTATCATGTAAGGCGAAGATTTAGAATATAAGCAGCGAATAAGTTAGACTAAGGATGAAATGTAAAGATATGTACAGGGAGCGGAGGCCCTCAAACCCGTAAAAGGGAGAGATTAAATATACATACATACAATTTCATTTCCATCTGTTTGTACTTTTTAAAATGGAAATTTGTATGCAACAAATTAAAGGGGAAAAATGTTCAAATAAATCATTGTTAAAATGCAATGTTGTTTGAAAATTGGTATATTTCTCTAAGGTGTTTACAAATTTTGTCCTCAATTTTTCCTCGTTAAGAAAATTAAATAATTCCTCATGATAACAGATGAATTATTTGCTTAATATTACTTCTCTCGTACACAAAAAATTGTCTTGAAGGCTATTTTTCATACAAACAGATAGAAATAAAATTGAATGAAAATTTTTTCAACTAATTATACGCCAATGGAAAAGAATGTTTTAGAAGTATGTTTCGGATTGATGCATTTTTTTCTGACAACTTATGGAAAAAAATGTTTCTACTACATTGCCATTGTTTTTCCATTAATTGCATTTCCTTAAAGTAAAACAATGTTTTAATAATACTGCAAGATTTATCAATAATAGAATTGAATAAAATTAAAAATTTTAAATCAAATAATTTTTATAATTTCACAACTGAGATATTAACCACTGAATAACACTTCCAATTGTAAAACTGCGTACCTACAAGATATCATGTACTTTTCACATATTTAAAAAAACTTACTGATAATGGCCACCTTTGTATGCCGAAACGTTTGAAACAACTTAATTCGATTCAATTCACCTGACCCTAAAGCTAACAACTTACATCAAGAATTTCTACACAATTTAATTTTTGAGGGTCGATACAATCCCCCAGCGATTATTATGGTTAATATGGGCAATGATAAACAAAGAAGGGGCAACGAAGTTTACAACGAAATCCTAGAAGAAAATGGTGATGTTGTCCTTTCAAATCTGAAGAAATGGTCCAAGACAAGTGTCACCCTAGCCAAGAATTTGAACCAGAGGATGATTTTTCTTCGGGGTAGAAGACAACGTGTTTCAATCGAAAAGCTTGGATAATAACTCTGTTGCACGAAGTTATGCGTCTGATGTAAACAAATTTGAAATTTTCACTTTGAATGATGAGATGAGAGATATTTTTATCTCCGTACATTAACTAAAATGAGAATTAGTCAAGCTGCACCTAATCATAAAAAAAATCTCACACATTATAAATATGAACTTTTTTCTGAATTTGAAACGAAGAATGCAAAAACAGTTTTAGAATCACACAAAAAGATCTGCAAATAAAAATTTGATAGTCTCATGGAAAGAAGCAACAATTAGTCAAATAATTATCAATGAGGGATAAACAATTCAAAGTGCAATATAAATTTATAAGTGACACTTGCAATATTTCTACGGAGGAAAAAAGTGAATTTTTTGAACTTAAATAACACGCAAATTCCTGAATTCGTGGGAAGAACAGCCGGTTTGGCAAAAAAGTTCGGTTTGCCAATTCCCATTTACAAATTGCCGATGACACATCTTATTGCTGATTTTGAATCCAATATAAAAAACATACGAGAAACAGATCAAAATAAAGCCAGACTAAAATTGGTCAATTGCATCAGTAATTTCGCCCAATAGCAAAATTTACACAAAAATCCCATGAATCAATTTCAAAAACAAGTAAAAGCGGTTCTCAAACTTAAGAAACCATTTCTGAAAAATAATCTCAATATTTTAATTAGTAAATCTGGTGAAGGTAACATTTTGGTAGCTATGAACATAGTTGAGTATGAAGCAGACTTAATTCTCATGTTGTCCGACACAAAAATGTATAAACAATTGTCTAATGACCCTACGCAATTCAAATTGAAGGTAATGAGCTGATAAAATATTGGAACGAAAAAGATAGGGTTTTCTGCGACTTTTCTTTTCTTCTAGCTATATGCCTAAACATTGAAATCCATATTTAAAGGATTTTTGTAGTCAGAGTGGAGGGGGTAAAAACAATATTTAAATTTGAGTTTTTTTCATTTTGAAAAACTTATTTGGATTCTATTGTATTCGAGTTACGACATCTGATTGTCGTTTCAGATAAATTTTTGTACAATAATTGTTTAAACAAATAATGTATATTATAAACAAGTTAATTGTTTAAATAATAGATTTTTGTGCATGATTGAAAAAACTTCTGGAGATATGGCTGAGATGTATCCAAAGATACCTTAAGATTTTTTCTGCGACTTTTCGTTTCTTCTAGCTATATACCCGAACATTGAAATCCATATTCAAAGGATTATTATAGTCAAGAGTGGAGGGGGTAAAAACAATGTTCAAATTTGAGTTTTTTCATTTAGAAAAATTTATTTGGATTCTATTATGTTCGAGTTACGACATCTGGTTGTCGTTCAGAATGAATTGTAGTTCAATAATTGTCTAAACAAATAATAAATATTATAAACAATATAATTGTTTAAATAATAATTTTTTTTTTTGCGTGATTGAAAAAACACCTAGAGATATGGCTGAGACGAATCCAGATAAGTCTTCAGTTTTTCGATAGGACAATTCCTTTTTTAAAATAAATTCCCGAATTAACGTAGTTATTCTTCATGAATGAAATGAATTTGGTCATACGGTCATATGAAAGGCAATGGATTCGGATTTTAAAGAATCAAAATTTATTTGTCATGTTAAAGCGACGTGCGTTTCGACCTAATTGCAGTTCTTCTTCAAAGGTAATTATCACCTGTAGTGATGTTGATAAATCCTTAAAACATTTCAATTCTATTGTTTACATTATGTTCATTTTGGAATACAATTTTTAAGTTTATCCACATTGCGGTTCCAATATTAAAACCTAGTCTTCATTTAAGTAAAACATGATGTCCTTTTTTTTTTAATTATATGCTTTGTCAAGATTGAAATTGAAACCTCAAAAATTTGCACAACACTTCACTCAGTGAAAAATTTAGTTATTACTTAATATTGAAGCGTCTTTAAATTTTGGAGGTTTCAATTTCAATCTTGACAAAGTATATAATTAAAAAAAGTAGGACAGATCATGTTTACTTAAATGAAGACTAAGTTTGATATAAAGCTGTCTAAATGCCCTATATTCTTAACCCCATTGCTTGTGGGGGGGGGGGTAGATTGTAATTAAATGGTTTGTTCAATTTTAGCCACTTGAAAAGGGATGTCGCGTGCTGTAGATCTTCCGTACGCGGTGGGATGGAAGCGGGGGGGGGGGGGCAGAGAACTTCACTGCTTTAGGGAGTAGTAGTAGGCGGGGGGGGGGAGTAGGTGGTTGATATGTGTTGGATTTCCAGCACACGAGGCGGTGGGAGTGGGTGGTGAACGTGCGCTGAGAGTCCAGCGCACAAGGAGGTGGGAGTGGGTGGTAGATGTGTGCTGGAGTTTCAGCGCACGAGGGGAGGAGAGTGGGTTGTGGATGGGTGCTGAAGTTCCAGCGCACGAGAAGGGGAGAGTGGGTGGTAGATGTGTGCTGGAGTTCCAGCGCACGAGGAGGTGGGAGTGGGTGGTGAAGGTCGTCGTTGAGAGTGAGAACATCCAGAATAACTTGCTTTAAAAATTTTATTCCACACTAGATACAGAGGTGTTTTCCACGGTCCGAAGACTGTGAGGGACTGACTTACGTTTTTTTTTTTTTTTTTTTTAATAAATCTTTATTCAATATTAAAATCAGATATATTTTATGAAAGTATAAAAGTAGTTTATATATTTATTGTCTGTGCCCACATCTACCTTTGGATGTTCTACCAGATTTAGTTTTCAATTTCGCTATTTCAATTTTAGTTTATTCCTAATTCTAACGAATTGCACGCTTTGTCGTACTTGCGGGAAAATGACTTATTAAAACCGATTACATAATGTTATATGGATTTTAAACTATGTACAATATTTACAATTAACCTACGCTTATTCTATCTAACTATACATTTTGGCGACTTCGTATTACATTTACAAATTTTGCTAATTGTCGACGCGCTTTACTTTGATAATAATGTTTGATGTGGCAGCTTATGTTTAATTTTAAACGGTGCATTGTCATGGTTATATTTTCCTATATGATCTAACTCTTTTAGATGCTGTATTTGATTTTTATAAAAATTATGCGTGAGTCTTTGGATATCTTTCCTTACTTCCTGCATATCCAATTTTATATGTATATTCCTATTTGATATCTTAGGGCTAGCATCACATATTTTTCGCAGGCACCTATTTTGTACTACTTGTAACTTATTATAATTGGTAACACTCATATTACTCCATATGGGAGCTGCGTAAAGCATCACAGGTTTCACAATTGCTTTGTATAATACTTTCTTATTTTTAATACTGAGCTTACTTTTTTTGTGCATTAAGCAATTTAGTTCTCGGAGAACCCCGTAGGCTTTCCCCGCCGCTTTAATTGTATGCTTTTTAAAAGTGAGTCTACTGTCTAAAATAGTTCCTAGATAATTGGCCTCAGTCTTGGGTTCTATTTTTTCGTTACCTACTACCAGACTCGGTACCTTTTCTCGTTTACGCTTTTTACTATAAATAACGAATTCTGTTTTGGTTGTGTTCATTTTTAGTTTCCATTTGTCAAGAAATGCCAACATTACTTTAATATGCCTTTCAACATATAGAGTTGCTTGTTTCTTACTCCAAGATTTAGCTGCAATTGCAGTATCATCCGCAAACAGCATAATTCTTGTGTTAATAGATTTAGGTATATCATTTATATAGAGTATAAAGAGTACAGGTCCTAATATGGATCCCTGGGGTACACCGGCCACTACTATGTATACATCTGAATGTTGTATTATTAACCTGGACTTTAAAGGTTCTGTTTTTCAAGTAGCTTTGAATAATTTTAATTAGATATGTTGGATAATTTAGTTGAGCTAGCTTATGGACAAGGCCTTTGTGCCACACAGTGTCAAAGGCCTTCTCCATATCTAGGTATGCTACGGCTGTAGAGTGATTTGTGTTATAATTAGTACTTATATAATCTGTTAAAATTGCTAGCTGATGGACTGTGCTTCTACGTTCTCTAAAACCAAACTGCTCAGGGATTAGTTGTTTGTGTTCTGCTTCGTGGTTTTTAAATCTGTTTAATATAACTCTTTCAGAAATTTTACTAATGGTTGACAGTAGGCTAATTGGGCGGTAGTTTTGTGGGAATAATTTATTTTTTCTCAGCTTTTGAATTGGCAATATAATTGCCGTTTTCCAGTTTCTTGAAAAGTAGGAATTTTTAAGACAACTATTGAATATATGAGTTAACTGTACTATTGATTTTTTAGGCAGATTTTTGAGCACTATATTTTGTATTTCATCGTAGCCACGTGCTTTTTTGGATTTAGTATTTTGTATTATTTTTCTAATTTCTTTAGGAGTTGCTAAATTGATATCATTGCCTACAACTTTCTGAATTTGAACACTATTATATGTATTATTAACTATCCTTTCTGTTCCATAGTCTCCTAGGTCTTCAGTTATGTGATGCACAGATTCAAATTGTTCCCCTAATTCTCTAGCCTTTTCTTCATCCCCAAAAGCAACCCCATTCTTTCCATGCAGAGTGGGTATTGCTGCCATCTTATTTTTTATACTTTTTGTAACTTTCCACAAAGAGTTATCTTTAACTGTTAGCTGATCAAGTTTCTTAGTCCAATTATCGTTAGAGTGGTCTTTAATTTTCCGATTTATAGTTTTTGACAATCTATTTTTAATTTTATTGATTTCTTTGCTTTGTTTTCTTTGTGCAATATTTCTTAGTTTGTTACGAAGTTTCATTAGTTCTTTAATGTCTCTCGGTAGCGTTGAGCTTGTACTATTGAAAGAGAATTGCGGAATATGATTTTTCATTGCTATCTGGATTAGGTTAGTGAGCTTTTGCACTTCCTGTTCTATTTGTTCGTTTGTATCTAATTTGGGGTTTATGGTTAATTTTTCATCTATTTCTGTTCTAAATTTATCCCAATCAGCTAGTTTATAATTAAAAAAGGTTTTGTTGTTTACTTCGAATTTCTCGTTGCTTATTTCTACTGTTACTGGCAGATGATCTGAATTTAGTTCATTAATTACTTCAACGTTTACTACGTGGTTTATGTTTTTATTTATGCCGATATCTACTGTGGAAGGAGCAGCCAGATAATTACACGGATATAGTGTATAGCCATCTGGTGCTACCAGTTGATAACCCTTACTGTTTACAAAATTATATAAAAATTTCCCAATTGTATTATTTTGATTGCAGTTCCAGCTAGTATGCTTTGCATTAAAATCCGCCATCAACAAGACTTTTGTGCCCGTGTTCAATATTGTATTGAGTTCATCCAAACTGATATTTTTATTAGGTGGGTTATAAGCCGCGATTATTACTAAATTATTTTGGAGTTTGATGCCCATGCTCTCCATCCTTATAGTATTAATAATAACTTCTTTTGCCGGTGACTGACTTACGTGCTAACGCAGGGCCCTTTTATAGTGAAAGGACAGCGTGGGCGGAGGGAAGGACTCAGTTTTTTTATCACGGTTGTTCCGAAATTCCGAGCTCTGCGCAAGCTTCTGAGTGCCCTGAAGGGTAGGCAGCGCGCTGTCTCTGTCACTCCTATTGGAAACTCTCAGTCTATCCCTTTACCGTTAGGATAGGCGAAAGGGGTAACAAGAGACAAGCGGGGAACTGACCTCTCTTTCAGGCCGTCCACTTTCTCCCCGATTTCCTTGTTGTTAATTTAAACGGATTTCGAGGGGGGCCTGTTAGTGAGGCGGGGGGGGGGGGCTAAGTGTTTTTCTTATAATTAGGCCCGTGCGTCTTAATTCTATTTGGCAAAACAAGTGTCTAATTGAGGGAGTTAATTGAAATTAATTCGCTCATAATTATTGGACTGAAAGCGCGTATAACAAGTTTTAATATTGAAACCGCAATGTGGATAAACTAAAAAATTTTACTCCAAAATGACCATAATAGAAACAATAGAATTCAAATGTTTTAAGGATTTATCAACATCACTTCAGGTGATAATTACCTTTGAAGAAGACCTGCAATTAGGTCGAAACGTATGTGGGTTAAACATGACAAATAAATTTTGATTCTTTAACATCTGAATCCATTGCCTTTTATATTACCGTATGACCAAATTAATTTCATTCATGAAGAATAACTACGTTATCTAAAAAAAGTCGAAGAAAATTCACAGTGAGGAAATACTTCAATTCACTGAATATACATATACACACAGAAATTCCGGAATTTTCAAAGCAATATGTATAGCTAAATTCAGGTCAATGTACGCTACAGTACACCATGCACCAACTGTAAAGCGGTATACATTGGTAAGACAAAACGACCTCACTATGCACGCGTTAAAGATCACACAAAAGACGTATAAAGACCACTAAACAAATGGAGGGCAATGACTAAACATGCATGGTTTAAAGATCATAGGTTTGATTTTGACCAAAGCAAAATTTTGGAAAAAAACAAAACAAAACGCTATAAAAAGCGAATGGTTTCGGAAATTGCTCATATAGTCAGCAATCTCTTCACAGTAAACCAAAGGGTTGACACCGAAAATCTTTTCACATTCTACTGTCCCCTTTTAGAAAATAGCAAATTTTTATTTTTTATTCGAAATCAAATCAGAATAGCGTGAAGATTTCATATTACTTTACAGGAATTAATTAATTTAATACATTTCAAGAGAACAAAAACTGATAATCAACAAACATTCTTTATTACACTTAGAATTTGACAAAAAAGATACAAATCAATAATTGAATGAAAATGTAAAATATAATTTACTTGTTCATTGCAATTTGTAACAGAAAATTTGAATTATTCAGATCTGATCACTTACTGATCACTTACTGAAAGAACTGAGAAAATACTACATTCAAGAAAAATCGCTCCACAAGCGATTTCTTTAAAATTGTATTGCTGTCCTTACTGTTAAAAAAACCCTTATCTCACCGTCGCCGAAAGAACAGGCTTTTCTAGCTGTAACATCAACTCTTGGAAAAAACAAATTTTCTGCCCACTATCCCCTTGCATATGAGACCCTATACATCGATGACCAACCTGGCAGTTTTTACTCAGTTTTCATTGAACATTGACCTTAAAATCTTGCTTTTCTCCTTTAGAGAAAATAATTGCGTTATCATGCCAAATATCTGGTACGAATTCTTATAATGTTAATAATCACATTATTACACTACTTCCAATGAATTAAAAAGAATAACTGTTCAACCTACATAAAATTTGAATACATATATAAATATACACTTTTTAAACAATTTGAAAAAATAATTTTTTATACAAAAAAATCTAAATACAAAGGTTTTCATTGAATGTACGTCGATAAGTAAATAGTTTTTGAAATAATTCTTCGATAACAATTTTTTTTTGTCATTTTATTAATTTTGACAATAGTTCTAATTATTACTCGTCTGCAGTTTTTTATGATGTGAATATTCGATTTTTTACCAAAGTATGTCACAATACAATGTCTGGAGAATACTTGTAGTTTGAGGAATACTTGGAAAATGATTATCAACTACAATAATTTTGATAATTTCTCATGCACTTTGATTCAGAATGAAACATATTACATATTTCTATAGACACAACTTTTGAATAAAACAAAAAATTTAGTTCATTTTAATTTGAAATTAAAGACGTAAAGACAAAACCAGAGTATTACATTTCAAAATTTTTCATCAAGTTCTCTTCGGTGAGAAAAGAATGAATTTTTATATAATATAAAACTGTCCTTCATAATCTCAGTTTTTCTACATAATTTCGCGAATGTTTTAGCTACAATGCATAATTTGAAAGCATAATCAAATAATTTGACGGCATTCCATGATCAAAAGTCTTCCAGTATATAAAGATATTTTCAAAATTTGAGTGAATTTACAAGCTTTTGGGTTATCTGAAATGAATTTAATGAATTTTCAAATTATTCTAGTGGTTGAAGGGATTTCAGAGAATTTTACAGAATTTCGATTCGTCTTTTTGTATAGTCCAACGACAAATTTCCAGCACCAGTTTGACATATCACGTCTCAGCGAACGGTCGAATTTCTCCATTTCGAAAAATAAAATATCAACTACTTCTGCGCGATTATTTTTTAATTATTTTTCCGTGAACAGACTATTTAATTCTTCTTCTTTTCGAAATAAACACTTAACAATTAAGAAGAAGCTCTGAAGACATAGGCAAAATCCCAGTTAAATATTCAGATAAGCTATTACTATTAGTGTTGAGAAGAAATGAAATTTCAGATTATAAACTATTGAAATTGAACTTTTTTGCGTGTCGGGAGGGGCGGGGGGTATATTTTTTCTATACCACGAATTAAGCTACGATAAAGCGCTTTATCCGTTCAATTTAATTGAAAATTCGAAAATTGAAAAAATTTTAATTGAAATTGACTTCAATGATTTAAGAGAATTTCAAGAAATTTTTGAGTGATTTTGGGACGTATTCTAAGGAGCGCATTCCAAAAAATTCAAGATTTCCCATTCCTAGTCCTCACACCCCCCCCCCCCCCCACAACACACGCCATTAACAGAAGTTTTGGTGGGACTAACGTTACAACTAGATTCTCCACAATACAACGAATCACTACTTAACTTAGTCATGATTTTGACTCACAAAACAAATTTTCGCGCATAAAGGTGGTAGTTGGGTGTAATGTCTAAACAATGAATAATACAAAAAATAAAATAGCCCCGCAATGGACTGAAACTTCAATTGACGTAATGCATACACATGTAAACGTAAAGGATGAGTATCAGGCGATGAATGGAGACTGAGTGTTTGGAAATCTGGAGGAATGAATGATCTTAAGGTTAGCGAACTAGGAGAAACTACGCACATAAGGAAAATAGATATTCTATGTGTACCTGAGACGAAGAAAAAGGGTTGCAAAAGTAGAAACATAGAAAATGGGGTGTTGAAAGGCAGTTTTCAAATATGGTCAGAATTAGATAGTGAATCATATGATAGTCAAGTGGTCGGTTTGATTATGAATGAAAAAGCAAACCTGCATCTCAAAGATCAAGGATATGTATCACCCAGATTGCTGTGGGTTAGAATGAAGGTAGGAATCAGAAGAATATTTATCATAGCGTGCTACGCTCCAGTTGATAGCGATCCGACAGAAGTCAAAGACGCCATCTGGGAGACTTTAAATGATACAATAAGTACTTGCGATCAAGGTGAAAAAATAATTCTTCTAAGAGATATGAACGGATGGTTTGACGTCGAACGTTAGGAAACAGATACAGAAAGGGTGCTAGGTAATTTTGGGGATCAAACAAGAAAAAATTATAACGGGGAAAAATTAGTTAGCTTATGCTTAGAAAAGGGCCTATTTATTACAAATATTTGGTTTACACATAAAATGATTTACATGTACACTTAGCGTAAAGGAAGTAACCACAGTATAATTGACTTCTTTATTGCGGCTGGAAGACTGAGAGAAGTAGTAAATGGTACAAGAGTCATGAGGGGTTCCGAATCCAATACCCTTCATTACCTTCTTGTCACCAAAATAAACTCAGGATGGGGATGGAGAAGAAAGAGAACAAAAAAGGAAACAAACGCGAATTAAGAACGAAAATTTACAGAAACCGGAAGTGCAAATATATTTTTAGAATAAGATGAACGAACGCATAGATTAGGCAGTTTGGGATGCGCTTAGAAGCAATAAAGATATAGTACTGTCTGTCGTACTGTGGTTGTAGGAAGAAAATCTGGTGATGCATGGTGGAATAATGAAATCAAGGCAGCCCGACAAGAAAAGAAAGAAGCGTACAAGAGAACGTTGAACATCATAGGTCTCAACGATGAGGGGAGAAATAGACTTGATATGATTACGGACACAAAAAGAGGAAAGTGAAACAACTAGTCAAGGAAAGTAAATATAAAATCAGAACAACGTGAAACAAGGATGCGTTATGACCTCATGGCTATTTATCATATTTCTGGATCATTGTCTAAGAATGGTCCTCTGAGACAAGGAAGGTTTAGCTTTCGAAACAGTGAAGGTTCGTGGGTTAGTATTCGCAGGTGACAAGATTGTTATGGCAGAATCAATCTCGGAAAGCAATGTGCAACATTGTGCTGTATGATGAGAGGTTAGAACAAGATGACAAGTACGTATATCTGGGTAGCCTATTCACTAGCGAAGGAAAAATAGATAAGAAGTTAGACGGATGCATAAATGATGGTAGGAAGGTTATCGGTAGAACAGGGTTCATTCTCCGAAATAAAATCATATCAATGCCAAAAGAGCTTGAATGGTCATACATAATTCTATACTTGTACCGACTGTACTATACTGTAGCGAGACATGGACCTATCAAGAAAAGGACAAGAGTAAAGTTGACGCGATGGGCATGAAAACTCTGCGTACAATATAAGGAAAAACACTGATAGTTAAAGTCCGGAACGAGATAATCGTCAAAGAATGTGGTACAGGAGAGACACTAGTTGACATATGGGAGAGAAATCATTTAAGATGGTTAGGACCTCTTGAAAGAATGAAAGATGAACTACTGACCAAACAAGTGTATAAAGGTAAAGTGAATGGGAGAATGTCCAGAGGTAGACTGCCGCAAGAAAAAAAAAAGTAGTAGAAAAAGAACTAGAAGTAGTAGAAAAAGTAGTTCTCTTATCTTAAGATCATTTACTCCTCTAGCATTACAAATACCCAGTCTCCATTCTTCGCCTCTTCCGAGGCTATTTTATTTTTTGTATTATTCATTGTTTAGATTGTACACCCAACTACCACCTTTATGTGCGAAATTTGTTTTACGAGTCGAAATCATGCCCACGTTAAGTGCTGATTCGTCGTATGGTGGAGAGTCAAGTTGTAACGTCAATCATCCCAAAAATTCTGTTCCCGCCGGGGGGGGGGGTGAGGACAAGGAATGGAAACCGAGAGAGTCGCAATTGATTGATGTTTTATTCTAAGCGGGTCAACATCCTTCAGCAGCGTTGTATAGTTGTATAGTTGTAATGATTGAATTGCTATATTATAAGTTTTAGAGTGAATTTAATATGCATTTAAAATTGCATGAGGCGCGATAGTGTAATTTTCTGTCTTCAAATATTTTTTTAACTTTTACTTCAGCAAAATTAATATAAATTGGTATAAAAGAAAAACTCATCTTTAAAATCGGCTTCAGGCTCTTCTATTTTCTGTCCAATTTCCAGATTACACTGGAGTTGCGCGGTTATAAATCTTTTATGAAGTTGTCTGTTTACAGAAACAGTTTTAAAAAAATCAAACTGTGAAATTGTGTATTTGGTTTCTTTCCTATCTTCGAATAAACGACTGACTCTTAGAAGCACTAGAGCCAGACTGATTTTCATGACAATGGTGTACATGAAAAGAGTCCAATAACAAGTACGTCGCATTTTTGAGTTAAAACTTTGGAAATATTGAGAGCTTAAAAATTATTTTTTTAGCGTATTAATATTATTATTGATAGTACAACCGTAACTTAATGCTTATCGAAAATATTTTTCAAATGCATACATTTTTATGGGAATATAGTTTTAGTGGTTAATAAGTTTTACGAGAAGAATGAACAGAAATTTGAAATCCGGCAGCAATTTTGAGAATGGTCAAACTCACGACTTCGATACAGATTGAAAATTCTTGAAAAACAAGGCCATAACTACTTCTAATTTTTTCAAACCTGGTGTTCAAAAACGTAAAAATAATAGAAATATTGCTGAACCTTTTCAATAACGCTCAAAAAGATAAGGAAATATTTTTTGTATGCAGCCAGTTTTCAGAAGTATAGATTTCATTTGTTTACTTTTTCTTAACAGAATAATGCATATAAGTCCGACAGAGCAATGTGAAATATTATATGGGACATGAAAATAATAAAAAAATTAGCAAGTAGAAAAACGAAGTAGCAATTTTGAATAATAAAGAAATCACGACGTCGATACCAATTTAAAAAGGTTCGAAAAACGAGTTAGTAACTCTTGCATATATTCTAAGACTTGTGTAAACATTCAAAAAAATTATCACCCACTCTTTTGAATAACTCTTACCAAGGTTAGAACTATGTACCAACAAAAACTGTATGTAACGAGCGAATCTCCATTTCTTTTTTGAATAATTGATGTGACTCGAAATATTATTTCAAGCCGCATCGATTCAAAACTTTATATGAGTTCCAAGGGACTCTCTGCTCGCTCGTAACCTGAGAGGTTACTGTCAGCATGCTTATGCACCATTCCAAGCTCCCGGGAACTGTCAGCGAGCCAACTTGCGAATGAGGAGAGTAATGACCTGAGAGAATAACACCGGCACACAAAAAAAAACAACTTTTCTGTTCTACAGATGCGACACATATATTCCCATGTATTTTGACCCGCTGAGCACGAATCCATGATCCGTTTGACCGCAGCACATCTGGATCAAGGGCATTTGAAGGTCAAATGGACAGAAAAGTATTTTGTGTGAAGATAACTACTATAATTTATGTTTTTTTGGGTCGGTGAATCCAAATCCGGGGTCCATTTGAACTCAGCGAGTCGAAGTCAAGGTCATTTCAAGGTCAATTTCGTTCATTTCTCTAAAAACAAATTTCTGACTGCAGATTATGAAAGAACGGAAGATTTTACGTCCAGATATGTATGTTTTTATATTTTTATGACGACCTCTAAGGTCATGTTAAGGTCATTTCATTTAAATATATAGATGATTTACATGGGTAAATGGTAAATGGGCTACATTGGACTAGACTACCATACTAATATGTTGTGGGGGTCGCTAAGTCTGAATCCGAGGCCCATTTGACCCCAGGGCGCCAAGTTCAAGGTCAGATCAAGGTCATATCAAAGTTAGATCTGAAGAAAAATGTGTCACTGCTCCAAAATTTGACTTTTACATGTTTTAAGGGTAGCTGAATTCGAATCTGAATCTCCTTTAGCTCAACGAATCAGGACTGAACGAGAGTTACGGTATGGCATTTTGGAATAGCGTTTATTCTTTCTTTCGCCTATAAAGTTCTCTTTTATTTTCAAAGGATCTATGCAGTGGATTTCTAGTTCTCTTCGAACTATCACCATCTTCATCGCCAGGTACTTGATCTCTCTTTAGCAGCCAGCAGTAGTCAGCCAACATATTCACGTCCCATTTTCCTTGCCATCGAAGTTCAGCGTCTTTTAGATCTTGATGGAAACGCTCCCCTTGCTCTTCGCTGTAATCGTCTAAGTTCTCAGGGAAATAGCTGATATGAGAGTCCATGAAATGAAGTTTGAGATTCATCAAACATCCCAAGCGTCGATAGTTCCTCACCATATTTGCTACGATTGCTTTGTAGTCATTACTTCTGTAATTTCCTAAGAAGTTTTGAGCAACATCTCGAAAACTGAGCCAAGCAGCCTTTTCTAAGCCTGTCATTGTCTTGATGAAATTTTCGTCGTAAAACATTTTACGGATCTGAGGTCCATCAAATACTCCTTCTTTCAATTTAGCATCACTTAATCGAGGAAATTCATTTGTCAAGTACTGAAAACATGTTCCTTCTTTATTCAAAACTTTGACGAATTGTTTCATAAGTCCAAGTTTAATGTGCAGAGGCGGGAGCAATACTTTTGATGGATCAATTAAAGGTTGTTGAAGTACATTATGATTTCCAGGTTCAAGTTGTTCTCTTATTGGCCAAACCTTCTTCTTCTAATGATTCGTGCGATCCCTGCTATCCCACAAACACAAAAAGCAGGGATACTTTGTATATCCTGATTGTTGACCAAGGAGAATGGTTATGATTTTCAAATCACCACAAACTTGCCACTTATGTTTGTCATATTCAATTTTCTCCAATACATATTGGACGTTTTCGTAACTTTCTGTTAATTTTGTTGAATGCGCTATTGGTAGACTTGCGTACTTATTTCCATTGTTAAGCAGCACTGCCTTAAGACTTTGTTTTGACGAGTCTATAAACAATCTCCATTCTTCTGGAACGTAAACATCCTTTTTTAGTTCATTCATCAAACCGTTAACGTCTCTGCAATATACCAACATACCTTCTTCATCTTTATTGAAGTACTGACGGAACTTCTTTTCTCGATTCCTGTAGAAAGATGACTTCGTCCCCTGTTCTACCATTCCACGGCTCTTTAACTCAGCTGCCATATATTCAGAAGCATCTTGAGGAAGACACATGCTCCTGATGAAATCGTTTGAACTATCTTGGTTGAATAGTCTTATAGATTCATTTTTTTGCTTTCTCCGCAATTTTGGCACATATTCTTCATTTTCATGGTCTTCGTATGAGCAATCATCAGATTCTTCTTCACCGTCTAACATAACCTCCCTATCTGTCTCTTTATTTGTCGAAGCTTCATTTATCATTGAGCTCGTATCCATATTTTCGATAGCAGACTCTTGATTAGACTTTGCAGTTATGATAGAAGACACTATTGTATAAGATATTCTTGATTTGTTTTTAACGTTGAATCCTTTAACTTTTGTGTTGAAAAAATAACAGTCTTTTTCTGATTGAGGTATTGACCATATTACCGGTGAGGAGTATTTTAACATTTTATTGTTTTTCACTTTATTCCAACGTAAAAGCATAGTGTAACAAGCACTGCAAATGCTATCTGGAGCAAATGTTTCATTTTGAAGGGAAATTTCTCTTTTATAACATTGACGAGATATGTCTCTACATTGCTCATTCATTGACCTACGGCAAGTGATGACTTCATACTTTCCACAAACGTAGCAAAAAACATTTTTATCGCTGTTGCAGTGATGGCTGGTAAAAACATGATTACTTGTTGTAGCTTTATATTCTTTATCAGTTGAATCGCCAACCAATAAAGGGTGGCGGTAGCTGGATGACGACGATTGCGGGCCCGTTTCCTCACCCTGACCAATCGCCGATACTGGACGTCCAATACCCTGCATCGTACTTTCTCTCGTGCCAGCCATGACGGCACAATGCCTTCACTACAGGGCTTAGCCGAAAAATGAAAAGCAAGAAAAAAATCCGTTTTCCGCCGTCACCACGTGGAGCACAGAAAACTGTCTTTTGTTCTCATAAAAGTTGTCACCACCGTCTTTAAAATTTGAAGCCACTAGCTTTGCTCGCTCAAGTGAAGTTAGCTGATCGTTGATGTAACAGGCAAATCGGATAAGGGCGGCTTCATAAAAGCTCACTTGCCGAATCGTTAGAGCTGTCAAAAGTTCCTTACAAGCGTGGGTAAAAGCAGAAAAATATCGAGACGGCAGGGAAAGTTTACCCACATGTAGAAGTCAAATTTTGGATCGGTAACACATTTTTCTTTCGATCTAACTTTGATATGACCTTGATATGACCTTCACCTTGGCACCATGGGGTCAAGCGGGCCTCGGATTCAGACTTAGCGACCCCACGATATATTAGTATGGTTGTCTAGTCCCATGTAGCCCATTTACCATTTACCCATATGAATCATCTATATATTTAAATAAAATGACCTTAACAGGTCGTCACAAAAGAATAATAACATACATATCTGGACGTAAAATCTTCCGTTCTTTCAGAATTTGCAGTCAGAAATTTGTTTTTAGTGGAATGAACGAAATTGACCTTGAAATGACCTTGACCTCGACTCGCTGAGTCCAAATAGACCCCGGATTCAGATTCAGCGACCCAAAAAACATAAAATATGGTAGTTATCTTCATCCAAATGACTTTTCTGTCCGTTAGACCTTCAAATGCCCTTGACCCAAATGTGCTGGGGTCAAACGGACCACGGATTCGTGTTTAGCGGGTCAGAATACATGGGAATACATGTGTCGCATCTGTAGAACAGAAAAGTGCTTCTTTTTGTTTGCCGGTGTAATTTTAATCAAGGATTAAAACTATTCTCTGATGAAAACATGCTTTTTTAACACAGGTATTTAAATTTTGTTTCCTTCCCCTGAACCACTCAATAACATGAGGGTGGATTGCGAAAGGGAATTGTATGAATGTACGGAATGATTAGTGTGCACCTGGGCCCAGGTGAAAGAGAAAATGAAACACTGAACCTAAAACATAAGATCAAAAGATAAAAAAATAGAATTCAGGAAAAGGAAAATTAATTCTGAGGCATCAGCCTCAAGGACCTAAATTAACGCTACGCTGCTGTGACGATTGCAAGCCTACGCACTCTACACGCTGTCCTCTCTCTCTCTCTCTCTCCACGCGATTCTTCCATAAGTCCGTCTCGCTTTCGCCCCTACATACTTCCCACCGTAGCCGGACAGTACAAGCACGTGGAAAATACTAAAACAACACCACGTGCTCACTCAGCAAAAATTGAAATTTCTTTTAGAAATATAAAGGAAGATTTGAATGCACCTTACTTCTGTAAAGTGCTGACGAGTTTCCTGTCTCGCAGGTGCAAAAATTCAAGCAGAAGCATTTGTTTCATGTTTTGAATAATCGATCTCGCTTAAGAAAATGAAACCAAATACATATGCGTATAATAAATGATCAAGTAAGACTCTGCAGTTTCAGTTTGTCGCGTTTTGTACGCTTTTTATTTGTACTATATGATTGGATATAAGGAGCTTCAAAAATAAAAAAAGTTATAAACTTGATTTTCAAAATTTTTTAATCGTTATCAAGGTTGTGATTTCTTTAATTTTCAAAATTTCTACCTCGGACTTCTATTTTCTAATATTTTTATTATTTTCATGGTTTTGAGTACACAAGGCTTAGAGAAAATAATAAATTATAAACTTGTTTTTTGGAAATGCCCAATCTGTATCAAAGTTACGAGTTCTATATCATTTTCGAAATTGCTCTCTTGTATTTATATGCCCTTAAAAATAGTAAACATTTCAAATGTATACTTCTAAAAACTGTATGCATAGAAAATATGTTTCCTAATCTGTGCAAGCGTTATTAAAAAGATTCAGTAATACTTTTATTATTTTTATGTTTTTGAACGCACAAGCTTTAAAAAATATGCAACAGTTATAAACTTATTTTTCAAGAATTTTCAATCTTATCTAAGTCGTGACTTCGATAACTTTCAAAATTGCTCCCTCAGAGTTCTGTTCATTCTTCTCGTAAAATTTATGAACAATAAAACTATATACCTAGAAAAATGTATGAATTTGGAAAAATTTTCCAAATAAGCATTGAATTACAGTTGTACTATTAATAATAATATAAACACGCTGTAAATGTAGTATTAGTTGCACGGAAATTGAATTTTTCATTTTTGAAAAAGCTTTTTCGATGGATAAAACCAGAAATGTTGGTTCAAAATTGCTGGTTAATGATCAATTAAATTCAGCACAATAAGTGTAAAGTCGCCAACAATAAAAAAAAATCCAAATTGCGAGTTTTTTTTAACCATACAGTTCTTACAGAAGCATACTTGAAAATATGTTCATATATTTATTTTAACATCCTTATTAGAACACTTTGAATGAGGAATAGTTTCCTGCACATAAACATGATATTAAAAAAGCAATAAACTTTTTATTTGTTAACTCTTCCTCTCAGAAACAATATTAGTAGTTCTTTAAGATTCGCTTTTTCGTCTTCTCTACAATATTATTACAAACAAGAAGCACATATTTTCATCGAAGTAAGATGTCAGATCATACAATCTCATGTTTTAAACATAAAAAGATCACTAATCTGGATCACCTGAATACAGCGCAATATGTACTTTATGGGCTAAAAAGCATAACAGAAAGTCGACAAAAATAAAAATATGAATATTGCAAAATTTAATTCTTTCAGTAACTCTTCTCTTGAAAATTCTTAATTATTTCAGTTAAAAATCGTGGAAATAAGACAATAAAAAATTAAAAATTTTTTGATGACAAAAATGATACTGTCAAACATTTCCATCTAATTTTATAGTTTTAAACGTTGTATGTGTAGGGGAGAGTGGGGCAGGTTCATTCACTTTTTTTTTAAACAAAGTTTTTTCTAAGAAATTGAACAATTGTTATTATGTCTTTGTGGTCAAACAAAAAGTAAACATCCCTCTACATTATACATGATCGATATATATTTTCATCATACTTTTCAATAATAAATTTTTAATAACATTAACTCTAACGTCTCGTTTGATCGAAGTAGACAGTGGGTCAAGTTCGGTCAGGCTGTGGGGCAAGTTCGATCAATGTACAAACCAAATTTAGCAGTAGATTAGTTTAAAATGTTACTTGTAGTATTACTGTGATATAAGTTGTGCAAGGAATTCTTTGAATTTTACTTGCTTGACGATGCTACTATATCCTTATTCAAAATGAAGACGCAATGCTGCTTTCATGCTTTCAACGCTCGTTGAAGCACGATTAGTTTTTCTCCTTTAAATTCGCACCATACTAAAAGTCTGTAAGTCAAATGAAATAGTTTTCGAAAATTGCTTTATATTTTAGAGAACTTTTTAAAAATATTTCAGTCTACAACATACAAGTTGGTTGAACTTACCTCACAAACACCGATCGAACCTGCCCCACAAGTGATGAACAAATTGCCAATGCTCTCAGAAATTGAAATAAACATTTTTTGCAAAAAGGTTCATGTAAAAATATTAGGACATGTATATACTTACGGGACAACAAAAATTTATTCAATCCGAAACCCTGTTGCGATACGGCAAAAAAAAAGCGGTAACATGATAATAAGTAAATTATTGTAACACAGCGTAAGGCAGTTTTGAAATAATTATGATTTGAGGGAGTGAGAATTGGTTCAGGCGATCGGAAAAAGGGGTTATTTGTTGTTGAAGGGGTCCGAGGAGGAGGAAGATGGTTCAGTTTGTATCACCCAATAAATCGTGGGGAAAAATAATGAAGGTAGAGAAATTTTCGTAAGATTATCCCTAAAAAGAAAATTCCGTAGTATTTATTGCAATATCAGATTAGCTATATTTTTCTACATCATACATCAAATTCTGACAGTATGGGTTTAAATTTCATGATAAATAACAGGATAAACTGTTTTTAGTATTTCTTGAAGTATTTATTCTAATATCCTTATACGAAAACATGTTAAAAGAATTTGTCTTATCCGCACATAAATGCGATCACACTAAAACTGGGGGTATCAAATTGTTGCAGATTTATTGATCTAGAACTTCAACTTAATGTGATTCGCCTTAGAGGATCAATAAAAATGAATTAGCATAACTTCAGGGCGTACTAGCATCAGTATGCAAAACAAAATGACAAGAGTGGGTTCGTGAAAGAGGACTGCGAAAGAAAGCGTTTTCTTGGAAATGTTCATCTGAACACAGAGATTTATTTGGAGTTGAAAAATAATTATCAAAATGATAAAGTGATTGATGGCATCGATAATAGTGCAGGTGTTCAAAATAAAACCTTCCTCGAGGAAGTTGTGTTCATAACTAAAATTTCAAAGAACCTCATGGGTTTTCGAAGCTCTTGTCATTTTAAGAAGTAAACTAGGTAGTTCAGGTGTTTAAAAATACATCTTCCTCGCGGAAGTTGTGTTCGTAACAGAAATTTAAAACACCTTGATCGGGTTTTCAAGGTCTTGTCATTCTAAGAATTGAACCTGGTAGTCCAGGTATTTGAAATACATCTTCCTCGAGGAACTTGTGTCGTTTCTAATAGTAAAATCGGTAGTCCAGGTGTTTATAATACATCTTCCTCGAAGATGTTGTGTTCGGAACTGAAATTTAAAACACCTAGATCAGTTTATGAAGGTCTTGGCATTCTAAGAATTGAACCTGGTAGTCCAGATGTTTCAAATACACCTTCCTCGAGAAAGTTGTGTTCATAACTGAAATTTGAAACTACCTCGTGGGTCCAACATGCCTCCTGCTTCAGTTCTGAACGCAACTTTCTAAGGGAAGATGAATTTTGAACACTCGGACTACCAGGCTTACTTTCTAGAACGACAAGACCCTGGAAGAACGGTCAAGGTGAATAAAATTCCAGTTCACAACGCACATTCCTCGAAGGAGATGTATTCTCAATACCTGGAATACCAGATTTACTTCTTAGAAGGACGAGATCTTCGAAAGCCTTTAGAATGTTTTAATTTCAGTTACAAACTCAATTTGCTCCAGAAAAGTGTATTTTAAACACCCAGACTACAAGGTTTACTTCTAAGAATGACGAGACCTTCAAAAATCCATGAGGGTGTCTTGAATTTCAGTTTTGAACACAATTCTATCGAGAAAGATATATTTCAAACACCTGGACTACCAGGTTCACTTCTTAGAAGAATCTTACATTTCTATCATGAATACACTTTCTCCGGAGAAGTTCTCTGAATACCTGAACTACACCAAGGTTACTCTTTAGAGGGACGAGACCTTGGAGAAAACGTCAAGAAATTTCCAATATCTATTGTGAACGCACCATCCTGGAGGATATATTTTGAATATCAACATTACTAGGTTTACTTTGAAGGTTGGCTAGACCTTCGAAAAACAGTTAAAGATTCTTAAATTTCTATCGTGAACACATCTTCCTCGGGGAAAATGTATTTTAAGCACATGGACTACCAGGCTCACTTCTTAAAATGACAAGATCTTCAAAAAATTATCAATGTAATAAAATTTCAGTTTTGAACGCCCTGCAATTGTTGATTTTCGAAAAACATTCCTCTCTGCCAAATTCAAGCTCTCAAATCGACTATCGATCCTCGATCGACATTTACTGACATTTGCAAATAAAAATCCACAACCTCAATAATCATAAATTTGAATAAACTGAGCTAAGTAAATGATTTTTTTTCCTCAAAATTTGATTAACAATTCAATTTCAAACGGTTTTTATTATTCATCATTCAGGTAAGAGGTTTCAATAATTCCATAATGTGTTCATTAGTTGAATTTTAATGACAGATATTAGATCGTGAAATTTGAATCAAGTTGATCATGAATATAGATATCAAAACGTTACATCCTTTTGATCCATTAGCCGTATCGACTTGATGCCTGGTACTTTTGTGTGATGTCAAAAAGTAATAAACTTTGTTTCAGATATTCTTTTATGTCTTCTTTAAAATATACGAGTTCAAACGTAAAGCAGATCAAATCAAAGTAAAATTTGCAATCATATAATCTGACATGCGGCGCAATACATATGTACTAAATGGGCGAATAAGTATTGCAAAAGAACAACATGAAAAATGCAGAAATTGCGAGTTTCTTGGAAATTTTGTAAAATAATGGAACATGATTGAGAGAATAGATTCTGCACTTGAAAAATATTACTATTAGTAAATTTATGACTTTCTTGTACGTTCAGAATATTTTCTCCAAAAACTCAATTCAAACGAACGAGAGCTTCCCGCTCTTCGGGCCTTTTTCTAATTGGACAGCTATTAGGTATTTCACGTTGTGACGTCTAGCCACCAAATTCAAAATGTCGGCACGCAGAGGGTCAAACGAACCGTCTATTCTATACCATTGCCGAAGTACACACTTTTAGAGAATTTATTTACTTAAATTCATTTTTGTAATAAAAAATATGGTGTCATTTTGTTACATCCTCGGGCGTGCAATGTGATCGGATAGAGATAGAGAAAGAGTGTTTCTTTGAACAATTCCGGCGGCAATTGACATAAATAAATGAGGATACCGAACGCTCTACTGTACTCAGACGTATCGTGGCAACATAATTTTATCGATAAAAGTGCAGCCCAATTGATAAAGCAGTCGACTTACCGGCAAAAGTTATGAGAAAGTGCTATACCAAGATCCCTGGCGGAAGTATCGGACAGGAATTCCTTCCAAACCAATCCGAAATCATCCGAATCTTTCCGGAATCTGTATCCGGGCCAATCCGAGTTAATTCGAACCAATCCGAAATTTTTTTTACATTTCGTTCGATCCAAATCGGTCAAAAATTAATCCGACTCAATCCGAACTTCCAATCCGAATGAATCCGAACCAAATTTTCAATCCGAATGAATCCGAACTCGGATTGACCAAAGACGATTTTCAGTCCGGATGAATCCGATTCAATCCGAACTCGGATTCATGCGGATTCATTCGGATTGAAAATTGGACTATTTTTGTAGCAGTGGTGTATTTTACGGTGTTGATATATAAACAAAAATGGAAAGCATGAATCTTCCGTCAAAATACATCAAAATCCTTTAAAATATTTATAAATCCTTTGAAATATTTGAAACTATCTTAGCTCAACCCGATGACCTAAAAAAATGTTGAAAGAATTTGTGGTAGTATCTAGTTATTTTAAATTTGGTGAAAAAACTTCATTTTTATGAATATTATTTACAGAATGATAAAAAAATCAGAATACTCATCTAATTATACCCACATAAAGCCTTTATAACATTATCACAATGCCACATGGTAAAATTATTCAACTTTGATGTTATGTAATATAATTGTTTATTTTTATAATTTTCGATGAAATTTATAGTCGGTCAAATATTGAAAGGTTCTTTTCTTATTTGAATCAATGAATAAGAACCCAATAATGCTGTTAACATCACATTATTCCAATTTTAACCCTATTTAATAATTTTCAAATAGATATTTGCATTTTTATCCAACCAAGATGAAATTTGTACTAAACCAGATACATTTCTAACAAAAAGACAAATTTGCACAAAAATGGTTGAATTTGCATCTAGAAAAGACATCATTTGACTTTAATACCAAAATATGAATTTCAAACAAATAAATTTCCTATGAAATAGTTGAATATTCAACAGAACAGTTCGATTTTAAACCAAAAAGAATTACTTTTTAAAAACATTGATTCTTTTTTTAGAGTAACTCCAACATTGTACCAAAGATTTTGACAAGGAATCCAATCCGGGTTTGTTATCGATCGGTAAATTCCGCTGGACGGCCTGTAAACACACTTTAACCAATCTAACTTTACTGTTTATTTTATATACAAAATGAAATATCTGTCGTGAATTTTTATATTTCATTATGCTGTTGTGTTTGTAATCGCGATAGAGTTAAAAATGCATGCATATACGTTTATATTTCGCCAATGAAAACATAACCTTAGCAAACTTACCAAATTTAACTTGTAACATTCAACATTAACTTGTCAATTTTCCCTTTCTTCTGGCATTTCCTCATAACTTTTGCCAATTGCACCCGGAATTGTGTCAAAGAAAGACTTCGCCTTTATCTCTATCAGCTCGCATTGCACACCCGATAATGCAACAAAATGATACCATATTCTATGTACTAAAACTGTATTAAAATAAATAAATTTTCTAAACGTGTGTACTTTGGCAATGGGATAGCCAGCAAGATTACGATATCAAACTATGATGTCAATTTTTAAATTCAAATCTAATCAAACGATCACGAGCTCAATACAAGCACGGTCTGACAGTAATTTTATAGTTTATTTCAATTAAATTATAATTGTTGATATTATAAGATCCGAGCTCCCTTTATTAGATTAAAAACTGAAAAACTCTTCATACTTTTGTTCCTTCAATGATCTTATCGGAACTCATGATCAAGTAATTCTTTTTTGGAAGAAGTAGGTTTAATCCCATCCGAATCGTGAACACCTCCAACATGCTGCGTTTTACAATAAAGGTTGAACTAAATAAAGAGAAATAGTTAGGATGGCTTTAGCGATGTTCTTCAAAAGGCTCGAAAAAGAGAAATTCTAAACAGTGTTGGCGGGTAGAAAACCCATCAAAAGGTACTTTTTTCGATGGATCATGTTGTCGCATTAGAATTCGCAAAGTTTCCGTATGTTCTTTCTCATCTCTCTTCTTTCGCATCTCATTACGAAATTCGTCTTGGAGGTGATGGAAGAACTGTTCAAGGCGGTGAAACGTTTTCCACGAAACGTAAGTATCACAGGGGACAACTTACTGAGCAGATAACCATTACTGTCTTCGGATTGTACTGCAAAGAAGATAAAGTGGAACTTTTTTTAAAAGTTAATTCTAAAAGTAAGGCAAGCTTATGGCCATATATAAAGAAATATGTGGACGAGGGAACAAATCAGATATGTACTGATGGTGGAACGCAGTATATTGGTGTGGAGAAGATTCTTGGTGAAAGCACAGTGCACTTCAAGACCAAACATAGTATTGGACAGTATGTTGATAGCTGCAATCCAATCAACACAATTAATGATTTAGAAAATCAAAATAAACTGTTTAAGAATGCTATGTATGTCGTACGGCACCGAAATTACTAATAAAATATATGGCTTTATTTTACTACCGACGAAATGTTCTTGAGAAGAATTACAAGAACGATTTAGGTTCCCAAATCCAGAAATTTCTGGGAGACATAAAAAGAGTCTAGCCTGGGATATTGAATGGTGAAAGACACCAAGGATTGGAATTAAAAGAAATTAATCCACCAACTGTCGAATCCAAATATTAAGAGGAACATATACCAGTAAAACATCCGCGGCTTACGACCATTGAAGAAAATATAGAAAACGCCAGCGATCAAGATGATGAAGAATAACTTGGTTCTGACTTTAATCCTGATGATAATTTTCGAAGATTTCAGATAATATTGAGGTAAATTCATCAAAAAACATAAATCAATTTAATGTAGAATAAAAAATAATCAGGATACATATTTTCAAGTTTCACAGTCTTTTTCTTCGCAAACAATCTCACCGGAAGCCGTACTAACAATTCGTCTAATTTTGGTTGAAGTTCTATAACTTCATTATGTCAAACAACCTTAACTATTTATACGACCTATCACAGGGGTGTCTTTCCGCCCCCACGAAGCGTTGGAAAAAAAGGGATAGGGGTGTGACCTCACATTATTTCTGTGACCAGTAACAGTAGTGCCTTCCTGTCCTCCATTAGATATTGGAAGGGGATAAGGGTGACACCTGTATAATTCGATTGTTCAATTCAACAGAAAAAATCGATATCTCGAAAACTATTCGAGATATCGATGTAAAAATTTCAGATCCGTGTTTCTCGCAAAAAATCCTATAGGAATACACATTTAAACTTTGTCGCCATGGATATCGTCTGAAAAGGACTTTAGAATGAGAGCAAACATTTGCAAGGTAGATTTGCCTTTTTCTATTCCAGGACTGTGTTAAGTGAGTCGGAGGTCCCGCGCATTGCCTGAATATTCTCTATGGTTAATTTTTACATTCTCATCCAGAGAAGGTATTAGATTTGTGTAAAATTTTACGCCCCCCCCCCCGGTTTTTGTCAAATGTCCACGTTTTGAGACCCCCTAAACCCAAAAAACAGGTTTTTGCGCATGTGTCTGTCTGTATGTGTGTATGTATATGTGTATGTAGATTTTTAGTCTGTTAGCACAATAACTTTCGAAAGAATTGACAGATTGGATTGGGCTTTGGTATACTCTTCAAGTGTCCTAAAATGAAGGTCAAGTTCGTTAGCCAGCCATTTTGGATAAAAACTCGAAAAGTTGGAGCATTTTGAACTGAATAGGACTTAAAAGACCCTGTCTGTAAACGGAAGGTGGGAAAAAGAAATTTGTAAACGGAGGGTCAAATATGTACGTTATTTGTTGAAAATTCGTCTTCTCCGAAAGAAAATTAATCTTCAGTGTTCAAAATTCATCTTTTCAGTTAAAATTTAAACTATTTTGTTGGAAATTCAACTGTTTTGTCGAAAGCTCATATATGTTAAATGGTGACAGTATTATGATGAGTATTACATAGGTATAATACTTTCATATTTTGAGGTTATGTTTTTGTTGATACATTCTTGATTTCACTATTCAATAACTTTACTTACATATGAAAGCATATCCTTCCATAAACATCTTCACAACGCCCACAAACTGCACAGGCTACCACAATATTTAATATTTATTCACATTAAATTTCAATTAAATAAACTCTGAAAGGCACACTATAAACAACACATTAGTGGGGCATTTGCGATACAAATCACGGTCCTGTGCTTCATCAAGCCAGTGGCGTAACTACCGGTGTTCCATATGTTCCGGGAACACGGGCCCCGCAGGCCGGGGGGCCCCCACCAATGCAGAAACAATTGAAAATTTTGCATGCACACGCTTCTTCATCGACTTCGATGACCTTTTATTTATTTTTTTTTTTTTTATAAGCCAGTCCCTAGTCATCTGTAAAGGCCACCTCGCCTTCTCCGAACACACATTTTTTAAACGTAGCTACGCCACTGCATCAAGCTTCACCCATCGAAAATGCTCTTGATCAATTAGCTTCATCGAGAAAGAGACAGGTCTACCCCTGAAACGTTTTTTTTCTCTCTCTCTCTCTCTCTCTCTGAAGCCAATGATTCATGTTGATTCAAAGTTCATGATGCAAAACTAATCGTAGGTGGTAGCACCAAGCCGAGTACTAGACCCTCTGTCGATGAGAGACGAGAAAAATATGGTGCTAGGTGTATTATTATTTTTATTATTATTATTAGTTCTGGGTTGAGACTGTTACAGCCCCTGATGCTTGGGTAATTTCGTTGCGTCTCCTTGTGAGCCTAAGCGTGATGCCAAAGCGCTCTCCATAGGGAGAGGACCGCAGCCACGCTGTTGCTGATATATCTGACTCACTGATGCAGTAATTGCCTGTGAGTGTTCGACGTTTCCCCGCAATCGCAGGGCAGTGACAAAGGATGTGAATAGCTGTCTTATTATCTTTTCCGCACAGATGATAGAGGGGACTTTCCGCAAGCCCTATCTTATGTCTGTGTTATCCGACGTTCCCATGTCCTATACACATTTTTGTTAGGACTTTGATTTCATTCCTCCCGAGCTTGAGTATTTCCATTGCCAAATCTCACTCATTCTGATGTTCTTCAGTCTGCCAACTGATAATTTCTCCAGTTACTGACCTGCTGGAAATACCTACAACTGCCTCGGGTTCAGTAAAATTTCTTCTTGCTGCTAGTTTGGCTAGCCCCTCCGATATCTCATTGCCCTTGATATCGCTGTGTCCAGGGATCCATAGCAGAATGACTCGGTTTTCCTTCGCTAACATATTGAGTGCTTCAAAGTATTCGCATACTAATAATGACGTGGTCGTCGTTCCATTCAAGGCCAATGTAGCAGCCCTGCTGTCTGAGCAGATACGGATGTTTCTTTTGTTGTAATACTCTTTTCCCTTATAGGCACACTGGAGTATGGCCATAATCTTAGATTTTAGAACTGTGGCGTAGGACTCCATCTCGATTGTCAAGCCCATTCCATTCCTTCTACGATACACACCGGCTCCTGCATTCTCCTTGTTCCTGGAGCCATCTGTAAACCAGTTGTCTCCATAACTGAGCAGGTATACGTCGCCGTTAATCCATTCCTCCTTCGTAGATAGGCTTACTCGATATTTCTTGTCGAAGAGGTAGCGAGTGGCCATTTTGTCCCTGGGCATGTTCAGGGTCGGCCTCCTCGCTATGTCGACTGGGATCTTCACAACTGTCGAGATCCTTTTGTCATTTACCAAATTTAGTCTCCAGGCTGCCTTCGCAGCCACGACATTGATCGTGAGATGGAGGGTTGCAAACTCATTAGTGTTCACAGTGCCATCGTGGGTGTCGACTCAGAGGCACCAGTGACGCTTCTCAAAATCAGTTCCCTGATCCTGCCAGTCGAGACTTCAGAGTGTCCACCGCCGCATAGTTCAGCCTGGGTCGCAAGATCGCAGTCTAGAACCACATAAGTGTCTCCAGTTTCAAGCCCCAGCTTCTGCCTATGGCTCTCCTACAGAGCCATAGAGTCGCTACTAGCTTCTTGCACTTGTTTTCCAGGTGCTTCTTCCATGACAGCTTCTTATCCAGAATGAATTCTAGATATTTAGCTCGTCCTTTGATTTCCAGTTGTTGTCCTCCAAGTTTCAGTATACTCCTGGTTCCCCACTTATACCTTCTGGTAAAAACTACAGCGTCTGTCTTACTCGGATCATCCAGTGGTCCAGTTTTCTTGCACCATGAATCCACTTTCATCAGTGCTTGCTGCATTACTCTGAAGAGTGCATTCAGATGCTAGCTGCGCACGATAACCAGTATATCGTCCGCATAGCCTATGACGTAGAGGCTCTGACTCGAGAGTAGATGAAGCGGTTCATCCACTACTAAGCACCATAGCAAGGGCGATGAAATTCCTCCCTGCGGACATCCCGAGTCAACGGTTCCACATAAAGTGGTATCACCCTTAGTCGTAGTTAGATTCCTGTTGGCCAAAATGTGGCACGTCCATTCCACGACTGCAATAGGCACACCATGTGTGATCATGGCAGCCGTAATTACTTCTCCAGAGGTGATATTGAAGGCTCCTTCGATGTCCATAAAGGTTCCAATCGCGAGGCATGCGACAGTCAGGAAAGGATTTATCAACCTTTTACGAATGCTATATGATAAATATTAATAAAAAAGTTTGAAAAATATATGCTGTTATGTGTACAAGGTATAACTGGCACTTTATACTTATTAACAAAATTTCTTTTCTTGAAATTTGTATCTTATTGACCGAGGGTCTAGTACTCGGCTCGGTACTGTCATCTAAGATTAGTTTTGCATCATGAACCTCGTTGACTCGGGCGATACCGTACAGGGACCGTGGTGGGAAGTGACAGGGCTGTGCAATTTGAAATCTTTACAGCGGAATTGTGTGGGTTATATTTAAACACTAATCATTCATTTGAATTTCACTTAACTTTCAAGAGAAATGTTTAGTTTCACCTAGATTCACCTAATATTTACGATTCTGAATAAAATTTACGAAAACTTTTTTTTCTTATGGGAAATACGTGTTAAATTTCATTGGACTCATGGAACCTCTGTATATCATTTTTTTAGAAGGAATTTCTTTTTTTGTGTATTCGAAGAAATTTTGGGGCGATATGTATTCCCTATAATGCCTGTGATTGGCCAGAGTGCCCCATGGTGGAGACGACTGGTTGAACTTGTTTGGCCAATAACGTCTTTTTTTTTAACCTAGGAAGACGGAAAGCCAAATCGGATTGGTATTATATACATTGTCCCCATTGATGTTATTAGGGTGCTTTAAGATTTCCATTGCTCCTCTACGTTTTCTTGGAAAAATATTGTGAGTTTTTGCGATGTCGATTGTTTTGTCAAATAAAATGCTATGTCCTCTTCCGAAATTATGCTCAGCGAGTGCTGATTGCGTGAAATGTTTTAGCCTGACTTTACTCTCATGTTCCTCTACACGTTGGCTCACCGCCCTTCCGGTTTCTCCAATATAGACTTTGCCATAAGAACAGGAGATTTTATATACTTCCGGTTCACTGAAGAGTGTGATTTTGTGTTTGTTGAGAATTCTTCCTTTTTGTTCTGTGATACCTTGAATGTAGGTTAGGATGGTGATCATTTTTCTCTCTCGTTCTTTAGTAGGTTGTGTTGACTGGTTTTTTTAAAAGTATTTTCTTATTGCTTTATTGATTTGTTTGTGTAATCGTTTTGTATTAGGATTTGTTTAATATTTTGTTGTTCCTTTTGTAAGTTATCTTTATCTGTCATGGAGACAGCTCTGTATACAAGGGAGTTGATGACCGACTGTTTTTGAGATGGGTGGTGGTGAGAGGAGGCTGGTAGTTATCTGTTTGTATGGGTGGCTTTTCTGTAAACTTCATGTCCTAATGTGTTATCAAATTTTTTGTAAACTAGTACGCCCTATAAAGGTAATTTCCGTTTTGTTCAATTTCCATGGTGAACTGGATATTAGGGTATATTTGATTGATGAAATCGAAGAACTTGTGTAGTTAATCTAGCCCATGTATCCAGATGAGAAAAGTGTCGTCAACGTAACGGCACTAAAATTTCGATTCAAACTTGGATTTGTTGAAGATTTTAGTTTCTAGATTTTCCATAAAGATGTTGGTTATTACAGGTGAGATTGAAGATCCCATTGCTGCTCCTGAGGTTTGTTTGTAGAATTGGTTATTTAATGAGAAGTAGGTATTAGTCAGACAGTGTTCTGTCAAAAAGGTGAAACCCGATTGAAACCCCAAAAAACTTTATATTTATTATAATGAATCATCGAGAAAGCATTAAATCTATTATTCTGTCATTTGGTTGAAAATATAATTATTATGTGTAAAATACAAGTACATATATTGTTAAAAGGTCATCTCTTTCATCAAAAACTGAACTACTCTGTTAAAAATTCTTTTTTTTAGTTAAAGGTTCATCTCTATGGATGAAAATTTAACTATTTTGATGAAAATTCGGTTCGTGCTTGTTTGAGAATAAATTTTTTAAATTTAAAATTAAACTATTCCATTTTTGCTTAAAAATGTATTTTTTTCAGTTAATAATTTAACTATTGAGTTGAAAATTCATCTTTGTTCAGTTGAAAGTTCAACTTTATGGTCAAAAATTCATATATTTCGATGAAAATGTATTTTTCTTGGTAGAAATTTAATCTTACTGGTTGAAAATTGATCCTTTTTGGTTAAAAATGCAATTGTTTGGTTGAAATATCAACTGTTACATGCTTTGTTGAGAATTCGTCTTTTTTGCTTGCAAAATCGATTATTGTACTTAAAGTTGAATTACTTTGTGAAGAAGTGAATTTTTTTTTCAATTATTATTCATAATTATAGTTGGAAATTCAAATATTTTCTTTTCAATGAACTTTTATATTAAACATTCTACTGTTTTGTAAAAAAATCATCCTTTTGGCTTGAAAATAAAACTATTTGGTTAAAAATTAAACTTTTTGACACTTCGTCATTTTGGCTTTAAAATTAAATTATTATAATTCAATTGTCAAACCAGAAAGACAAATTATCTACAAAAAAGTTGAATTTTCAACACGAAAATATGATCTTTTTAATCAAAAAGTGTAATTTTTAACCGAATAGCTTAATTTTCTACTGAATTGTTGAATTTTCAAGCCAAAAGGATGATTTTTTTTTTACAAAATATTGTATATTGTATTGATTAAAAACTCAACTATTTGGTAGAGAGTTCATGTTTTTTGTTGAAAAGTCGTCTTCTTCAAAGCTACAAAAAATAATTGATTCTAGCTCTTACAGAACACCAGTTATAGTCTCTTATAGCAGGCTGCTTTTTGTGGAACTTCATCATAGGTAGCATTTTTTATTTAAAACTCATTTTGTATGTATTGCATCACTACTTTTCACATTTCCTTTGACGCTTGTGCTTGGAACAGAAAGTCATCAGAAGGCAAGGTTTAAAAATTATCATGAAGAGAAAATGTATAGATCCTTTATTAATAGATTTAATGATCCTTTATTATTACTTCATATATTTCTAATGTATTAATACAATAAATGAGACTTAGAATGGCATTAGTAAATGAAAAATTCATTGGGTTGTTGCACTCAAACAAAATAGTTACAATAATGCGATAATTCAACTTGCAAAAAGAATTGCACATATTGGAGCCTGCTATAAGAGACTATAACTGGTGTTCTGTAAGAGCCAGAATCTTTTTTTTTCAGCTTTAAAGATAATTCAATCTGTTTTAATTCATTTCCATAGAATTTTCATGTAGGATGCATAGGGGACAAAATATTATTCAAAAATAAACAGATTTGACGTATTTTATCCTGAAAAATCTCTTTGAGACGTCATAACTTCAGAACTATTTATGCTAGAACAATCTCAGTTTCAAATTTTTCGGAAACTTTAGCCTGCTCTTTTAAGTGAAACTTGGTTCTGAGGAGGCGTGGGCTACGTCACCCTTCCTTGGAGGCGCTCGGCTTGAAGAAATTAAGAAATATTTACAAAAGGCATACATTTTTTATTTGTATATGGTTTAATTTTGAAATATATTTAAGCGGAAGAATGCATAGAACACCGAGGCAGTAATTAAAAAAATGATGGAACTCACGACATCAGTATAAATTGGAAATGTTTGAAAAACAAGCTCTTAACTTTTTCCTATTTTTTAAGCCTTGTGAAAACCTAACAATAATAAAATTATTACCGGATCTTTTTTAAAACTCCTAGAGAGATTATGACTGTAGAACAATAAAAACTGTACGCGTACTAAAATTTTTTGTTTTGTTTTTCCGTCCTTATTGAAAAGTTAAAATAGTTTAAAGGTTTATTATGTTTAAAATAAAAACTACACGTCTTCGAAAAATGGTCTACAGTAAATTTATAGATCTTTTTCAGGTGAATAATTTTGTTTTGCAAATATTTTGTATTTCGAATAGCTTTTTTGGAAAATCAATATTTCCAGTTTTTAAAACGTTTTGTCGTTTAAAACCAAAACTATGTGCCTCATCAAACAAGAGTATGAAGTAGATTTGTCGATACTTTTGAGGTGAATAGTTTATCATGCTAAAATATTTTTTTTTCTGGAAATTTTTTTTTTCTAATGGAATGTAATTTGTTTGCCGTGTTATCACGATTAAAACAAAACCTATATCTTAGGGGTATTATAAAAAAAATCCGAATCTCAACTTGCATCTTCGATTTTTTTGTTCCTTTTGGGTTAAAGCTGAACCCCCTGGAGGGTGAAATGAATCAGAAAATAGTGAGAGGTCGCTCATCGTGAATTTTTCTGTTTTCCACAGAAAAATCAATGTTTTTCAAAAACAGCAGACCATAACGCAAAATCGTAAAGAACATAAAAGATGTGGCTCATTAAAATGAGTATTTTTTTAATAAAATGTATTGAAATAATGCATATACTTAAGAAACGTATGAAGAAAATTGTTATGAAGAAGCGTCAATCATCTATTCCACTTGCTGAGAAATCTTCAATACACATTTAAATCATGTTTAGGTCTTTAAAATAATTCATATAAGTCGTTTTTCAAAAATAATAAATTTGGCATCATTCTAACTTTAAGGAGGAACATGCGATGAGTAGGATCCAAGATTCTTCAATGCCCTTTTAGTATGTTGAACCTAGATTAATTCCACGTCATTTGGCAAAATATAAGAATTTTTTACCACGTGTTTTTGGAAATATAAGCTTTTAAATAAACATTGTGCGTTATGCACCTAACCTATCAGAATCATATAAATCGGAGATTTCTTTTCGAAAATCCAAGATATTTAATCACAAAACTGATCAAATTGAAGAATCAATCTTCTTACTTCCAGAAAAAATAAAAAACTGGGATCTTACCACTGCTTAATATTTATAAAATAATACTGAAGTTGAATAAAAAACATGTCAACAAAAAAATGAATGGAAAGTGGCAACGCTGTAGCCTGCGTTTGCTTTTCATCAGACCATATAGCAGACGCTCCGAAGTTCCAACAGGGCTGCCAATTAAATTGGCGGGAAGTAATTCAAATTTGAATTGTCGGAATTGCAAATCACAGAAAACAAATCATAATAAATAAATATTCGCAACTTTTTTAAATTTTAAATTCATGATATAAATACATAATACTTAAAATTGTCTGTATGGGTATATAAATTCGAAATTCAAAAAATATATATTAGTACGTATACAGATTCCAAATAAATTCGATTTTTTTTTTCAAATTTTGAATTTAAAAAAAAAAAAAAAAAAAAAAAGGAATACTTGTAAAAATCCTGTAAATATAAATGCGGAATATTTTTAAATTCTAAATTTATTACAAAAACAATATTTATAGAACTGTAAATATGAATTTGGAATGAGGTGGGATTTTTTCAGATTTTGAATTTGTAATTTATAACAAACACAATACTTTTATTTTTTATTTAAAATTTGTAACAAAACCAATACGTATAAAAATCCTGTAGATATAAATTCGGAATGAAGTCAGAATATTTTGCAATAAAGTGAGATTTTAAAAAATTTTGAATTTCAAATTTATAACGAAACCAATGCTTATAAAATCTCTGTAAATATAATTTTGGAATAAAGTGGGATTTTCTTTAAATTTTGAATTTGCAATTTATAACAAAAATAAGACTTCAATTTTCAATTTTCAATTTTATGACAAAACCAATACCTATACAAATTCTGCAAACATAATTTTGAAGCAAAGTAGAAGATTTTGTTGAATTTTGGATTTGAAATTGATAACAAAATCAATACTTAGAATTATGGTAAGTGATGGTCACATGATGCACACCACATCTCTTTTGCCAGCATGTAGAGCTCAACTATTCGGCGACCTTGCAGTTTTTCAATGTTTTCACATTCAAACTTATTGACAGTAATTTTTCTCCTCTTATTTGCTTCCCGAATATGCTCTTTCCACTCCAGCTTTCGTTTTGTCGCGAACCGGCCTTTTTCACGAAATCGTTCAGATGCCATGTTTCACGCGTTTCAAATACTACAGCTGATTACTACGAAAGTCAAGATGCTGTATATATTCCGCAACGTTGCCACGTTTCTTTGGAATTTTACAATCGACAAAATATCTCCTAATATTACGTTTTCGAACAAAAAGATAAACTATTTGTTATTAAGAAGCACTATCTATATCACTACAACAACTTACGTATTAAATGGTATTAATAGGAGTGTTTTAAAATAATATTTTTTTAACTTTTCTGGGTTGGTAGGACTGCATTTTTTAATTTTAGTTTGTAAAATCTTCAATCATTTTGCAATTGATTTAAAAAATTTTGCACATATTTGAATCTCATTAAACTAAAGAATTTTTCGATAATACTTATGCATTTTATATCAGTCTATTTATGTATATTATCACAAACGCTCACATGACTTCAAAGTTGCGCATGTTCCTCCTTAAATATCTTGCAATTCAAACGCAACACTTCAAAAAGTACACACAAATTATTAAAGTGAATATAACAACGGAATCATTGACAACCTTCAATTAACTTACAGTTTGTTTTGCATCTTGAAATTTCTGATTAGTGTCCCAATTTTCAGGATCAGTATTGAGAAAAAAGTCAACATCTGTTTGAAGAGAACGCAAAGCACAGATTGATGAACAGTGGTTAAAACATTTTTCGGCAGATTCGACTGGAATGGTCAGCTGAACAACCTTTCAATTTCATTTTCGTCCGTTTCACACTCTTTCGCATTCGAATTCATAATTCGCAAAATTCGTCCTATAAGTATAGCCTTACCTCGATTTTTGACATTTATAAAATAATAGTATGAAAAATTAATGTAAGGAGCCAATAAAGCTTTCTATTATTTCACAGCCAGCTATGCAGAATCTCTCACAAAAACGAAAGGAGAGAAGGAAAAGATTTTAAAGTTTTTAGAAAATCATAGAAAGAGTTACCTTCAAATTGTGAGATGTTGAAAATGAAAAAAATATGAAAAATTACTATTAATTTTAATTAAGACCTCTTAGTAAGTGGACTAGATGATTAACGCTTCTTTGTTACAATTTTCTTCATATATATTCTCAAATATGCATAATTTCGGAAAAACTTGGCAACAAAACATACTCATTTTAATCTGATGCATCTTTTACATTTTTTATAATTTTGCGTTATGATATACTGTTTACGAAAAATTTTTTTTTTTTTTTGTTGGAAACAAACAAATTCACGATGAGATTTATTTTTAACCCAGAAATAACAAAAAAATTGAAGACGCAAGTTTCGATTCTGATTTCCTTTTTTTTTAACACCCCTACTAAACGTCTCCTTAAAAAAAGTATCCAGAAAATTTGTAGATCTGTTTGAGATAAATAATTTTTCATCAGGACATTTTTTCTTCTCCTGCTTAATTTTGCTTGAAAATTGAATTTTTGATTTATGAAAAAGCTTATCCAATGAAAAAAACCAGAATTGTTTGTCAAAAATTGTTGGTTGACGAAAAATTCAATTCAGCACAATAATAACTCGGCGGAAAGTCGCCAACAATACACTCAGAGAAAATATTGAGTAGATTCAACAAAATAATTTGTTCAACCTAATTGATTTGTTGGAACTGAAAAATGTTGTCAGCACAAATAAACCTTTGGTTATTTTTAGGAAACACAACAAATAACTTTGGTCAATTCAGAGTAATTATTCAGTCGAGCATGTTTAGTTGATTCAAGCAAATAAATGTGTTGAGCGGAATATATTATTTATTAGAAAATTATTTGGTTAAGGTAACGAAATAATTTGGTTGATTCTACCAAATACTTCCATTAACTACACTAAACATGCCGAAACAGATGATGTCAGCTCACGCCGGTAAACAGTTTGCGTGTCGAAAAGTTTCTCACCGTGCGTCCTGTCGCGAATTAGTAAAAAAAAATAGTGATACGAACGACACTAACAATGTTAACTGTTTTAGAAAACTGGGGTTCGAAACAGTACGCAGAACATTTCGAACGTAAGTACAACCTTTAGTTCGCAGGGTTCACATCGGTGCAAGCAATCTAACCTCGAAATTCATAAGTGATGAAAGGACATCACACAAATGTATGGAAAAAGCCTTTCTGTAAAATTGGGTGAAAGTGCGGTTCTCTAATGCTGCAAGTGATGCTTATCAAAAGTATTTTATCAAAAGCTTTTGTCCTAGAATACAATTTTTTGAAAGTCAAGATCTAGATACATTTTGATTGAACGGAACAACCAAAATATTTGTTTGGACTAACCTAAATATTTGGTTGGATCAACCAAAATATCTATTACAATCAACCAAAATATTGATTACAATCAACCAAACTTTATTAACCAAAAAAGTTGGTTGAATTAACAAAGCATTTGATTGACATTATAGCATTGTATTTATTTGTTTGATCCAACAAATTTTTGTTGAATCAACCAAACTTTTTTCTGAGTGTAAAAATATCGAAATTGCGAGGTTTTTGGGCCATCCATTGTTTTCAGAAGCGGTCTTGAGAATATGTACATGTATATATTTTCTTATCATTGAAAAAATATTTCGAGTGAGGTACACTCTCCTGCAATAAAATTTGATGTCAGTAAAGTAATAAGCTTTTTATTCCTGAACTTTTTCTCCAGGAACAACTTTAGTAACTTGTTTTCAATTTGCTATTTTTACTACATTCACAATATTATTAGAAAGACGAAGCACACATATGTAACATAGCAGTAAAATACCAAATCATTAAATTCGAAGTTTCAAACATATACAAACATTTTTGCCAGAGACAATGTTAGTCATTTTTTCAATTCGTCTTTTTTTATCTCCTTTGCAATATTATTGGAAATAAAAGACACATATATGTTACATTAAAGTCAAATGTCAGATCATATAATCTCACATTTTAAACATATAAGAAGATCGCTAATCTCGATCACTTGAATGCAGGGCAATATGTACTTCATGGGCCAAGTAGCATAGCAGAAAATCGACAAAAATAAAAATATGAATATATAGCGAAATTTAATTCCTTCTATAAATCTTTTCTTAAAAATTGTGATAAATTATTTAAGTTCAGAATCGTAAAAATATCACAATAGAAAATAAACAATATTTTTATGACAAAAAAAATTATACTGTCAAACATTTTTTCTATAGATGCACATTCATAGAATTCGCGGAATTCAAGAAATTAGTGGAATTCACGAAATTCCTGAAATTCAAGTGAAATTCTCGGAATTCATGAGATTCAAGATAATCATTGTACTCACAAAATTCACGAAATTCACAGAATTTACTTCATTCATGGAATTCACTGAATTCATAGAGTTTACTAAATTATTGGAATTCAATAAAATTATGAATTTGGTGATTTCAATGAATTCTGTGAATTCCGTGAATTATATTAATGCCATGAATTCGATGAATGCCGTGAATTCCGTTAATTTAGTGAATTCCATAAATGCGCATTCATAAGTAATTCCTAACCCTACTACGCAGCCATGCATGCCTTGCAAGTGTACTGCGCACCTGTAGGTGTCATAGAACTCTACTGCGTAGATGTCGGTGTTATATAACTGCACTACGCATTTTTAAATGCCGTGAAACTTCACTGCGAAGAATCACTTTTCTGCGCATCATTAGTTCTCGTCAAAAACATTTGCGCAATCTCGAGTTAACTCAATAATTTCAATAAGTCAAACTAAACTCTCTCTCTCTTGCTCTCTTACATTGCCTTTGTCAATTTCTCAAACATAATTCGAACACCTTTTAGATTGGATCCGATAGTAAAGGGTTCCTCAAGTGTCCGGTTAGGAGCCGAACCCATAAGAATTTAAAGGGTCTGGGTTCAGACTCGGACCCTTAAGAATTAAAAAGGGACTCTTAAGAATTTAAAGGTTCCAGTGCGGACCAAAACCCAGTGGCGCACATTGAAATTTCGGCTGGGGGACCGAACCTCCTTCCTTCACGGGACCACCCACCCATCCCTCCAAGAAAAAACCAAAAATCACAATTTGATGAGTAAAAAAAAGGACCCTCGTTAAACATTCCTTCATTTTCTACACAAAACGGAGGATTTTCAAAAACAAAGGGCTTTCGTTGGAAAACAAATTAATGGCATTTACGATTTGAATTGACACATTTTGTTCCTGGACTAAGTACTGAAAGCGTCACAGCAACGGTTCATGTACTTATTTATGTTACATATGACTATTCTTATTCAGTGAGAAGAATTAATCACAAATCGGGCACTTTTGTCACAGAGAATTAATTTTCGTATCATGATTGCACTACTTACAATGTCCGTATATAAAACCAGTGATGCCAAAAATTAACATTGAGAATATTTTAAATGCTTACATTAGAGCTTCTGACGCGCATAAATTCTAATTAATAAACAATTCGGTACATTTTTTGTGTAGTAGCGTTTATTCTTATTATTCTACACTTTTTAGCTCTAAAACTGAAACGTTAATCTGCTTCTTTTTTTTTAATCCACCGGAACCCCACCCACCCCCAAGACGTCGGACCACCACCCACCCCCCAGACTAGGGGGTGCCACCGCTTCCTCTGCTCCCATGGCATGGGCGCCACTGCCCGAAACCTTAAACATATGTTGGAACAATGGACGAAAAACAAAATTAGCCCATAATTATCATTTCGGTATCTCAACCGACCTTTGGCCAAGTTGGCATGACATTGGGCTGATGAAAATTCGCATCCAGAGTGAAATAGTTGGCCTGAAGTCAGAACAACTTAAAAACCGCATAATTGACACATTCGTCATAAAATTGGTTTAAAACATTTGTCAATGCATTTCGTAATTTCCCATGGTGGAACCATGGAATTCGGACGCAAGCCATACTTCAGCCATACTATGGTCTAACTATGTTACTATGGGCCAAAACGAATTCAAGACTTGAGCCATGATACTTGTGTTTTGTCGCATGGTGACCATTTCCACGCGGGGTTTTGAGGTTATTCTGATTTGAGGGAGTTATAAATGGGCCAGGCGGTCGGGAAAAGGGATTGTTAGTTGTTGGACTGGTCTGAGGTAATAGAAATGGAGTCAGATTGTATTCCCGAATAATTCTTGAGGGAAAATAATGAAGGTACAGAAATTTCCGTGAGATAAGCCCTAAAATGTGAATTCCGCAGTATTCAATGTGATTTCAAGTTAGCTATATTTTTCTACATCATGCTTCAAATTTTGGAAGTTTACTTTAAACTTTATGATAAACAACAGAATAAATTATTTTGAGTATTTTTAAAAGTATTTATTCTAATATCCTTAAAAAAATATTCGAAAAGAAGTTGACTCATCCGCACATAAATGCGATGTCAACAAAGTAATAATCTTTCTTTTCGCGAATTCTTTCAAATAGAAAAAAAGCTAGTAATACTTATAGGAATTCTTTTTCATCTCTTCTAAAATATACCCGTATAAACATGAAGCACATAAAATTAAAGTAAAATCTGGCATGCAGCGCAGTATGTACTACATGGGCGAATCAGTATAGCGGAAAGACAATAATAAAAATATCGAAATTGCGAGTTTTTTGGACTATCTCTATTTTGTGAAACGAAAAAATAATACGTTTTTCTAATAAGCTGAGCACAGAAAATTCTGTTATACTGAAAATAAATGCGTTTGAAAAACATGATATTTAGAAGTTCCGCAAGCCATGTTTCACATAAGAATAAAATACGTTTTTGTAGATTATATTCAGAATCGACAATATTAGGTGAATCGAGTTGAAACCCATCATTTCTCTTCACAATTAGCTTTATGTACAATATAGATAAATAATTATTTTTTTAATATCACCCTCATAAGTCTGCCTTTTGGAGTCTCGAAAAAACTCCATAAGTGAAAAATTGAGTTATGCGATTTCCTGTCGCTAATTATGATTTTTCTGCGTTTTTAAGGTTTTGTAGCCCCCCGCAGAACCCTTATGGTTTGGTAGGGTGTACATCCGTATGTCCGTCTGTCCACCGGTCATACGACTCAATATGGACACAGGGCCCAAAACTGACACCGGACCAAAAATATAAGCACCTAAAGTTACGAAACCTTTCTTTGTAGGCTCTTGGTGCCTACTTCGACTAATTATTTTTAAAACAAGTTGTTTCTAATACATGAAATACTACTTTATACTGATAATCAGATGTTGACATAAATTGTTTAAACAATTTATTATTGTTTGTAGCAATCATCTCTTGGAATAGAGATGGAAAATTGCGGTTTTTCCCAATGGTTCGACTTATTTTCAACTTTTTAGTTAGTACGAGGCAATAATTATTTCATGTTAACGAAAATAATTACCGAAAAACTTTTTTTTCATATCCAATAATATTCTCATTGAACAATGCTGGAAATTTGCGTATTTCTGAAATATTCTACTTTTTCTCCACTTTTTCACTAGAAACGGGGTAAAAATGAATGCGATTACAAAAAATAAATTCTGTCAACAAACTGTTATTGTCTGTAACTATCTTCTCCTATAGTAATGCTAGATATTTGCGGCTTTTTATGAAATTTTCCACTTTTGGTCAACTTTTCACTCAAAGTGAGTGATATCAAAGATATTTCAAAACTATCCCAATGAAATTTTTCGATTAGACTAAAATTCAAAAAGTTAGAGCATTTTCACCATTTCAAACCAAAAATTTTTAGAGAGTTTTAGAGGTCTTTGTCAAAGTTTCTGGCACATGAACGAAATACACGGAGAAAAATATTTCGAGAAACTTTACCAAACTCAGTTGGGTAAAGTTGGGACATATGGACACTTTGATAAAGTTTCATATCTAGTTTGGTAAGACGAAATTCGGTAATACTTCATTAACAAACATGAAAGTGCGACAAACTGACACGAATATCTTCTGAACTGTACTTTAATTAATACTGTACTTGGTAGTTGACATTTTAATGCACATAATTGTAAAATATATCAAACTTCAGATAAAGATTACTGAACAATTGGGTAAAACGCGGTCGAGGGCTTGGTACAAAATATAAGTGGGTTTACAGAAAAGGCATGAAGAAGTCACTGACGCTCGAGAAACTTTAACTGGCAGTTTGGTAAACCGTAACCTTCTGTGAATCAAAAAAACAAACTTATACACAGTCAACAGCATACACTCACATACACATGAGTCAGTTACAGCCAATCAGAATACAATTTCATTACAAATACACTGACGACACGTAAACCTTTTCAAACACATATAACATACATATAAATAACCCTAATATAATACTACACATATATAAGACGCTTTCGACGTAACTACGCTGACGCACGCTTCACATTGAGAGGAGAAATTTGGAACTTCCTTATATACTAACTAGAGGAATTGATTCAGCGCTTGTGAGAAACGACCAGTGCCGTGACTAAAGTTTTCATAAAAAGATTTATATTATAAGATCTATATTTTTTGGAATATGTATTTTGTAATTGCCACTTTAATTCTGAGTAATTTTCCACCTTTTCTTTGGATATTAACTTGATTCTAATATTATCTGAGTAAGGTATTAAAATGATATCAAAGCACAATTCAATAAAGTTTCCAAATTTTGGACGACTTCGTTTAGAAATAATAAATAAAAAAGTATGCAAAATGTCTTGCTACGCACCTATTTGAAGCTACAAATTTAAAATGAAAAATTGTCAAATCATATTTAAACCATTTTTTAAATATGTGAAATTTACAGATGTTACTTATATTAACTTGGAAAAGATAAAAATTAAAAGTAGAGTTAAATATTCTTCCGTTAAGGATGTTCAAAATCTCTTTAAAGTCTGTCCCACAGGTTTTTTGCGTAAAATTCATATACATCACAAATACGATCCTTGATATTTTATTTTTATATTTTCATACCCTCTCGGGTAATCCTTCATTTTTAAAAAATATTTGAGGCCGTTTGAAAATTTTGTTGTTTTCGAAAATCATATTATCTAAAATTGTCAACTTCACGGCAATCACTCATAAAATATGTAAATATAAAAAATTAAAGATCTTTACACAAAATGTGATTTACTTAACTTTTTCTCTCTTACACCACTTTTAAAATTTATGCTCTTCAATTCTTCATTTCTGTTATTTGACTTTTCATTACTTGAAGTTGTTTTGTATCTTTTTAAAAATCAGTTCTTTTAACTTTGGTCTTTGTAACTATTTAATACAATAAAAGGATGTAATCAAATACAAAGATTTAAATTTTCGTATGATTGATCACAGTTTATCGAGATAAAATCACACTATCGTTCGAATTTGGATATATCCTTTCACCACAATGTCAGGTAGAATTTTAGAGAATTTTTAAGCCAATAAAACGTGTTTTCAAAAAAATTGCACTTACATGGTTATGACATGTAGTTATTTGCACAACTATTTCTGTTTTTGCATCTGCTTTAGGCGAAATACGTCATTTGCATTTCATTTTAATTTACAAAAGCTCACTCCATTTCCCTAAAGTTTCTTTACAATTATATTCGTCTCGTTTTCGTAGAAATTATTTTATTTAAAAATAATACGTACAACTCTTTTATTTAGTCATGTTTTAAATAAAACAATTTTCTATATGATATTTAATAAAAACGTGATGAATACAATTGTAAAGGACCTTTCAAGGAGTAGAATGAGCTTTTAAAAATTTTAATCGAATGAAAATCATATGAATTTTACCCAAAGCGATTTGTGCTTTTTGAATATTCATTACTTTTAAGCAATTAAATTAAAACTTTCAAATTGGCTAATAAATTATTGAAAATATTACACATGTTTCATATTAGTACTTTTCGCTGGGTGAAAAAAAAATATTATAAAATCAAAACATTTCAAAGACTTGAAATTTATTTGAAATTTTAGGTTGTGTAATTTTTTTAAACTGGAAATTAGCATTTTTAAACAAGAATCATCAAGATTTCTGATTTTTAACAATTGTAGGTTAGGTTAACGATTTATACCAAAAACTGGTATTGTGAAAAAATCACTATAGTTCAAATAGGATAGCAAATTTTTGAATAGTTTCAAATAATATTAACGTTCTTCACAAAAAATCGAACATCTTGCAAAAAAGTCATTGGATTTTGCAACAGATTTACAATTCTTAATAATTTTCTGTTATTTTATGTTTGTGTTTTTCATTGAGAATTATTAGTATTTTTAATAAAAAATTATTAGATTTCAAAGAACATGTACCATTTTTCAACAACTATAGCTTATGTTGACCTGTTTTATCTAAAATCGTTATTTTTGACAAATCATTAAATTTAAAACCAATGACTTTGTTTAAAATAAATTATATTTATAAAATTTCCAAGAAGTTTTAGAAATTTTCAACCATTTCAGGTTATGTTGCTGTTTAAGACCAAGAATTTTGAGTGAAAAAACGGTATTTTTAATGAAAAATCATTTGATTTCAAAGAAGATTAAAACTTTTGTTTCATTATAGGTTTTAGGCTAGTGATTTTCACCGGCAATTTTGATATAGGCTTCAAAGAAGATTTACAATTTTGGAACGATTTAAGGTTATGTTAACCCTTTTTACCAGAAATCGGTTATTTAAAATTAAATTCATTTTACTTAAAAATTAAACTTAGGATTATGAACAACTTTAGGTTATATTAGTTTTTTTTTCGTCGGAAATTAGCATATATTGTATAAAAATATTATATATATATTAATTGTGACTTTCTTTGAGAATGTACACAATGGTGATCCTTATCAGTATATTTGATTATATCTGCAAAAATTACATAATTTCTTGTAGGTACGCAATGCACAATTGAAAGAGTTACTCTTTGGTTAATACCGCAGTTGACAAATTATATAAAATGTTATTATGATTAATCAAATTATATACAAATTTCTGTAAAAATGAAATTTTTTCCAATTACAATGAGTAAAAATACAAAATTATTTAAAACATTGTTGTTGAATAATTATTCATATATTCTTTAAAGATTTTTACGATGTAGATTTGGCAAAAACTTTTATTACACTGTATGGTAAAAAAATATTTTAAAAAATATGAAAAAAGATTTTAGCAAAAGAATTCTCAAAAAAATTATATAGCGACGTAAATTTAATGAAAAGTTTTTATTCGATTTTTCGTATGAGAAA
>CAKNXH010001142.1:884192-917060 GCA_932178445.1 Andricus quercusramuli | reverse complement strand
AAACTAACCCTTAAAACTAAAATCCTTCCACACCTTATCTCTAACGCCGCTCGCTCTTATCGCCTTGCCTTCCTCGCCTCGCACGCATGTCCCTACTCTCTCGCTTTACTTTGCATTGCCAAACTCTGCCTCCGCGGCTAATAACTAATACTTATCTACTATTTACAATATTTACAGTTTACTTATATTCACTTCCTCCTCTATTTACAATCTTTCCGTCTCCATTCCTCTTCCTCCTTCCTTCTCTTCTTCTCCATCTCTACCAACACTCCCTTCACCCATGCTACTTCCCTTTTGTCCCCCTTTCATGCATCAATACCACCATGCTTATCCCACTCCTTTCTACCTCTACGCACTCCTCCAACCAGTGCTTCACTCTTGCATCCCCCTCCCCACATAGCTCACACATCCTCTTTTCCCTAGAGAGCCAGAAGCTATCACAACCCTCCATGCACCCACATCTCATCCTCGCTATAAGCTCCTGTCTTCCTTTCTCTCCTTTCTCACACAAATATTGCGCTCTCGCCCTTGGCATAATCCACACATAGTTCCCGGTAAACTTTCACTCTCTTATTCTCTCTTCCCCTGCTCTCTTCTCTCTCTCCATGCCGTTTTTCTTAACCAACTCATACACCTTCCTTCCTTCCTCGTGCATCCTTCTCACTTCATCCATCTGCAGTCCATTCGTTCTAAAATACCTTTCCCTTCCAACCTCCATTTTCCCACCCTCTCTCCTGTTCTCCGTCTCCCACCAACACTCCCCAACCAGCTTCCTTACCCCCTCTTCCAGAAATTTCTCCTCATACTTACACGCCCGACTCCCCGCTAGAATCCATACACTCGTTCTCTTCATCTCCCTCCAGGCAATATAATTAGGCGTGTTCCTCGCAAACCCTACCGTCCACTTTACATACCTCTCCTGTGTCCTATTTACCTCTTCACTTTCCATCCACCGCCACACCTCTACTCCATACAATAGCACACTCATCACTAGTGAGTCAAACAATTTCATACTCCTTCCAAAATCATCTGCGAATAACTTCTTTCCCAATCCCCACACCTGCCTCATCACCACATTTGCACTCCTCACTTTCTCTTTTATGTGACCATCCACTCCCCCATTCCTCCGAAACAAGAAGCCCAGGCACGCAAGCTCTTTCACCTCCTGCACAGCCTTTCATTTCCACTTCCAATCCCGTCCCTTATCCCTTCCCCCTCCTTTTCTGAACACCATAACCTTGCACTTTTCCGAATTCAGCTTTAACCTGTTCTTATCCGTGTATCTTCTGAACCTTTGCATCATCTCTTTTAAGGCCTCCTCGCTTCTTGCCAGCAACACTATGTCATCTGCACACGCTAGCCACCAAATTATAGCCCTACCTTTCCCTTCCACTTCCACTCCCGTCCCTTATCCCTTCCCCCTCCGTTTCTGAACACCATAACCTTGGACTTTTCTGCATTCAGCTCTAACCTGTTCTTATCCAGGTATCTTCTCAACCTCTTCATCATCACCGCGGCCTCCAGCTTACTTTCCATATCCGCAATTAAAATCGCAAAAAGCGTTGGGTTTAGCGGACACCCTTACCATAACTCCCTAACCATCCAGAATCCCTCCGAAATCCCCTCCCCTCCTCTCACTCTGTCTTTGGTCTCTTCATATATCTCCCTCGCCCTCTCGATCAGGCCTCTCTCCACTCCCTTATCCTCCATCGCCTCCCAGAACCTCCCTCTATCCACCGAAGGAAGCGGGCCTTTGAGATTCACAAAAAACGCGTACACTTTCGACCCCTTCTTCGCTAATTCTCTACCCACAACGTGCTGCAGGATGTAGATTTTGTCGATAGTACTCCCACCAGCCCTAAAGCCCGTCTGCGTCTCCGGCAATATTCTTTCCCCTCGACATCCTTCCGTAGACTCTCCGCCACGACCATCGTGTATACTTAATACGCCGTATTAATTAGCGTAATCCCTCTATAATTTTTCTGTCTATCTCTATCTCCTTTCTTATACAGTGGCACTATTCATCCTTCTCTCCACCCTCCTCGGAATCCCTCCCCCCTCCGTACTTTCTTCACTACCTCCTTCAGCCTGTCCCCAACCTCTTTTGCACCAAACAGCCATGCTTCGTTCTCCACTCCATCCAGCCCTGCTGCTTTTCACCTTCTTAACATCCTTATCTGCGTTTCTATCTCAACGTCATTCAACTCCTCCATCTCTGCCTTCCCCGCTCTTCTACTCTCAGTATCACTCTTCCTTGAACCTGAGCCCTGGAAAGATTCTTTAAAAAACTCCCTCCACTGTTCACCCCTTATCTTCTCGCTTATCTCCACTCTACGCTTCCTAAACTTATTTATTATCTTCCAGACGTCCCCCTCTGTGTTAACATTTCCTAACCCCTTTTCCAGATCTTTCTCCTTTTCCTGTTCTGACTGCAGATTCTGAAAGAACAGAAGATTTTACGTCTGCATATGTATGTTTGTATTTTTCTATGACGACCTCTAAGGTAATTTCAAGGTCATATTATTTAAATATATAGAGGGTTCATATGGGTAAAATATAGCTACATGGGACTTGACTACTATACTAATATGTTGTGGGGTTTGCTAAATCTGAATCCGAGGCCCGCTTGACCCCAAGATGCCAAGGTCAAGGTCAGATTAAGGTCATATCAAAGTGAGATCGGAAGAAAAAGGTGTTAAAGATTATGCTATTGGGATGCTTGGGATGTTTGATGAATCTCATACTCCCTTTCATGGACTCTCATATTAGCTATTTTCCTGAGAACTTAGGCGATCACAGCGAAGAGCAAGAGGAGCGTTTCCATCAAGATCTAAAAGACGCTGAACTTCGATGGCAAGGAAAATGGGACGTGAATATGTTGGCTGACTACTGCTGGCTGCTAAAGAGAGATCAAGTACCTGGCGATGAAGATGGTGATAGTTCGAACAGAAATAAAAATCCACTGCATAGATCCTTTCACAATGAAAGAGAACGTTGTAGGCGAAAGAAAGAATAAACGCTATCCCGAAATACCATACCGTAACTCTCCTTTAGTCCTGATTTGTTGGGTTAAAGAAGATTCAGATTCGAAATCAGCGACCCTCAAAACAAATGCAAGTCAAATTTTGGAACAGTTGCACCTTTTTCTTTCGATCTAACTTTGAAATGACCTTAATCTGACCTTGACCTTGGCACCCTGGGGCCAAGCGGGCCTCGGAACCAGATTTAGCGACCCCCACATTATATTAGTATAGTAGTCTACTCCCATGCAGCGATATTTCACCCATATTAACCATCTATATATTTAAATAAAATGACCTCAAAATGACCTTAGAGGTCGTCATAGAAAAATACAAACATACATATCCAGACGTAAAATCTTTCGTTTTTTTACAGAATTTGTTGTCAAAAATTTGTTTTTAGATAATGAAAGAAATGGACCTTGAAATGACCTTGACCTTGACTCGATAAGTTCAAATGGACCCCGGATTCGCATTCAGCGACCCAAAAACCTAAATTATAGCAGCTATCTTCACCGAAAATGACTTTTCTGTTCATTTGACCTTCAAATGCCCGTGAACCAGATGTGCTGAGGTCAAACGGACCTCGAATTCGTGCTCAGCTGGTCAAAATACATAGGAATATATGTGTCGCCTCTGTAGATCAGAAAAGAGATTTTTTTGTGTGCCCGTGTTGTTCTATGTTTGGTCAAACTTTATCTTTTTTAGATAATAGTTCGACTAATTGGTTGAAAGTTTAACAAATTTGTTGATAAAAAAATTTTTTTTTAAATTGAAAATTTTCCTAATATTCCTGCTTAAGATTCCATCTGTAGGAATGCATAAAATAAATGAATGCATGAAGAAAAAAATAATTTTCTGCCAAAAAAATGAAGTTCTAAGAAAAAAGTTAAATTTTAAATCAAAAAAGGGATTTGAAAAAAAATGTTAACAAACTAGTTCAACTTTTAACCAAGTAGTTGAATGTCCAACTATCAAAGATGCATTTTAGACCAAATATGTAGTAAAATTTCAAACAAAAATTACGAATATAATTATGGCAAAAAGATTCATGTCCTACCAAAAAATACAACTTGTAACAAAACACAATAATTTTTGGAAAACTAAGAATGGAGTAGTTAAATTTTCAACAAAAGAGATGAATCTTCAACCAAAAAAAAAATGAATGTTTAACTAAGTATTTCAAGTTTCAACCAATCTGACTTTCCGAGCAAAAAGATGACTTATTACCAGAATAGTTGAATTTTCAACCAAATAATAAAATGTTCAACCCAATACTAAAATTGTTAACCAAAAAAAATTAATTTCGAACCCAAAATTCAATAGTGGACCTTTCAATCAAAAGCATTGTATCTTTGACGACATTGAAGTTTGCCACATATATAGAATTCAAACTTTTGTAATTAATTTAAAAAAAACCCAGGGTCATATCAAAAAACTAAAAACACCTTTAGATTCATCTTTGAAATATCTAGGTGTGCATTCTTTGCTTTTTCGATTGAACAGTTTTTAAAAAAATTACATTATCTTTTATATTTCTGCAATTGCTACAAACAAACTAACAGTCGGATCGAAAAACCAACAACACAATTGCATATGTCTTGGAAATATCTAGGTGTAGTTTTTTTTGGTTTTTTATTTTTACACCATTTGTTAAACAATTAGCGCATTTTCTGTTTAGCGCACCTTCGCTGTGTGCCTGTACACGGCCAGCTTGAACCACTTCTGACCGAAAAGTCCATGCCTATCCCAGTTTCTTTCTGAATAATATGTTTTGGGGATACCTCCCAAGTATTCGAAGGCATTAAGTATATTTTCGTTAAAATCATTGCAAATTAAATGTTAATTGGTACGAACCATTTATTTTGGCATCCAAAATAAGCTTCGAATAGTTAAACATCAAACAACTGTCAGAAGGCTTTAAAATCTTGTGAAGCAGGCGAAAAAAGTCCGTTCTTTTATCATTTCTTCTTTTCACTGCATTGCACACATAAATATTCTGGAGAGCAATTCAAGTGCACAAAATTCCCTATAAAATTTGAAAAATTTTATGTTCTATCTTGAATAATTTAGTTGATATGACTTCCAGCAGTGATTGTTTAATGAAAAATTGGCCTGAAAGGAAATTTAACTTTAGTATCCGTGAGATATCTCATTTCTTGTACATTTTAGATAAAAGTTGCACTTATATTAGTTTAAGCACACTAAATTTGCCGGAGATCTAAAAAAATAAAATGCTCTGGCTCTGATAGGTATCAAGTTATAGCGTCCTGAAAAGCACCCGTTTTATTGAGTTTTATTATACATTCAGTATTTCGCAAATAACTTAGGTCTGTTGAATTTCACTTGAGAAAATATGCTTATATGAATAAAAGCACATACATTTTCCAGCAAAATACCAAATACTGAATGTTCTATCTTCAATATTTTGTGAAATTTTGCTATGAGAAGCGCGCTCTCCGATACAAATTTATAACATTTTGCTGAAAGGTATATAGTTGCTAATATGCTTTTTTTTCACTAATTATGACATGAGGAAAGAGGTTATTAGTTGTTGAAGGAGTCTGGAGAGGTAGAAGAGGGGTCAGATTGTATTACCTAATAATTTGTTACGAATAATAATAAAGGTGCAGAAATTTCCGTAAGATTATCATTGAAACAAAAATTCCGTAGTATTTAATGCAATCTCAGGTTAGCTATATTTTTCTACATCATACTTCAAACTCTAACAGTATAGGTTTATATTTCATGATAAATAACAGAAGAAACTATTTTGAGTATTGTTCAAAGTATTTATTTTGATACCCTTACAAAAATATTCAAAAAGAATTTGACTCAACCGCACATGAATTTGATTTCAACAAAGTCATAATCTTCTTATTCGTGAATTCTTTTATACAGGAAAAGTTAGTAATACTTATAGGAATTCTTTCAGGAATATAGAAATCTCCTTTAAAATATACGAGTATGAACAAGAAGCACATAAAATCAAAGAAAATTTTAAATCACACAATCTGACATGCGGCGCAGTATGTACTACATGGGCAAATAAGTATAGCAGAAAGATAACAATAAAAATATCGAAATTTCGAGTTTTTTAGAATGTTCATTTTCTAGAGAATGACAAATATTTAGAATATTGAAATGAGATAACTTTAAATTGAGATTTGTAAATGCTCGCTATTACAAAAAAAAAGCTTCCATGTTTGAACTTTAAAGAAATGCTAGAATATTAAAAGACAATAATGAATAATCGCCATTAAACAACAAAAAACCTTACGTTTGGAGTTTTTTTTGTAACATATAGCAAGCGATTGAACACTGTATATGTAGATTTAAAATTAGGTCTTTGCAATTCTCTCAAAATTACTCATCCTAGGTCTGAAAAGGACAACCTTTTGACTGCAAATAAAATTGAACAATTATAAAAGAATTTAAAGTCAAAGAAAATTCCTTTTGCATTTTAACGGCTTTTAATTAACAATTTTTCATTTGAAAAGTGTTGGAATCTTCCATTTTATACGCTTAAATTATTTAGCGTTCGAGATAAAAAAATTGTAAGCTTTAATTGAAAAAAAAAAAAAAAAAAAAAAAAAAAAAAAAAAAAAAATAATTTGCAGTTCAGTTCTTATAACTTCAAAGGAAAACATTTCTGAGTTTAACTTTAAGAGTTCGTATCTTTCAATTTCAATGACCGTGATCAATTCTTTGTCAATTGTTTAATTTGTATTTGCAGTCAAAAAGATCGGTTTTTTCGACCTAGGATGAGAAGTATTGCGAGCATTGTATAGACATAATTTTTAGTGACATACAATGTGTCCAATCGATTGCTATATATTTCGAAAAAAACCTTCAAACGTGAGGTTTTTTCTTGTTTCATAATGATTATTTATTATTGTCTCTTAATATTTTACCATTTATTTGAAGCTTAATCACGACAGTTTTTTTGAATAGCGATCATGTACACATCTTAATTTAAAATTATCTCATTACAATATACTATATATTTGTCATCCTAGGTCAAAAAGGAAAAATTTCTTGCTGCAAAATCTATGAATTCCTGTAGATTTTTGCAGTTGTACTTTTTCCGTTAATTTTTATAGGAAATTAAAACAGTAATAAACTACAAAAATATACAATAAAATACAAAAAAAATGAAAGATTCGTCTTAATAATAGAAAAATGTTGTACTTTCCTGTAATTTTGGTTGTAATTTCTTGGTATTTATTTTTTGATTCCTGTAAAAATGGTTTTAGGTTCTTGTACTTTTTTGTGAAAAATTTTGCACACGATGGTTGTACATTTCCAAAATAAACTACCAGTATGTACAACATAATTTTCAGTACAGTTTTCTAATATTTCAACTTTTGTGAAATCTTGTATTTCTTGTAAAGATTTGTCATTTTCAACAATTATTTACGTGAAATTAAAAGTTTTTTTATAACGTTAAACACTCAGATTAAAAAGAAAAGTAAAATCCTCTATTTTCTGTAATACCTTGTAGCTTTTCGCCACAAAGAAAAAAATATTAATAGAAAGATATAAAAATCTTTGAATTGAAGAAACGTATACTTTATTCTTAATTTTTTTTACTTTTCTAAAAGAAAATATAAGAAAAAATAAGCTATTTGTATTTAATTGTAATTTTTGGTTAAATATTGTACACTTTATTACGAAAAGTACATGCTTCAACAAAAAATTACAGTTGTAGACATTTTGCACTTTCTTGTGAAAATTTTTTTCACTGCGAAACGCATTCACTGTGCTTTTAAATTATTTTTCCGAATACGAACAATTGAATGCGTGTTCATAAAAAAAGGATTATCCGGGGAAATAAAAGGGTAAATAAATGAAGGGCGAAAATAAATTGAGACAAATTTTGGAATTCAGGTCCAATATCAAACAAAGTGGAATAAATAGGACAGATTTTTCAGAGATGAGTACTTTGTTTCGATTACTATTAAATTTGACGAAGAATAAAATAATTATTCTTATGGAATATAATGAATACCAATATTTTAAAGAAACTAGAATTTGGGACTGAAAATGAAGAATTTCAATGTTTTAAATAATCGGTCTCGATTAAGGAAATAAAACCAAATACAGATGTGTATAATGAATGGTCAGAGAAGACTCTGCAGTATCAGTTTGTTGCGTTCCGTACGCTTTTTATTTGTATTATATGATTAAATATAAGAAGCTTCAAAAATAAAATAAAAATATCAACTCGATTTTCAAAATTTTCCACTCGGTATCAAGGTTGTGATTTCTTTAATTTTCAAAATTGCTACCTCGGACTTCTATTTTCTAATATTTTTATTATTCTTATGTTTTTGAGTACACAAGGCTTGGAGAATATAATAAAGCTATAAACTTGTTGTTTGAAAATATCTGATCTGTTCCAAAGTTACGAGTTCTATATTATTTTAAATTTAGTAATGCTTTCATTATTTTTATGTTTTTGAACGCACAAGCTTTAAAAAATATGCAGAAATTGTAAACTTATTTTTCAAGAATCTTCAATCTTATCGAAGTGGTGAGTTCGATAACTTTCAAAATTGCTCCCTCGGAGTTCTGTTCATTCTTCTGGTAAAATTTATTGAACAATAAGACTCTATACCTAAAAAAAGGGTATGAATTTGGAAAATGTTTCCGAATAAGCATTGAATTACGGTTGTACTATTAATAATAATATTAAGACACTATAAATGTAGTGTTAGTTGTACGGAAATTGAATTGAATTTTTTTAAACATACAGTTCTTACAGAAGCATAGTTGAAAATATGTTTGTGTATTTATTTTAACATCCTTATAAAAATATTTTGAATGAGGAATAGTTTCTTGCAGATAAACGTCATGTCAACAAAGCAATAAACTTTTTATTTGTAAACTCTTCCTTTCAGAAACCATATTAGCAGTTCTTTTAGATTCGCTTTTTCATCTTCTCTACAATATTATTAAAAACAAGAAGCACATATTTTACATCAAAGTAAGATGTCAGATCATACAATCTCATGTTTTAAACATAAAAAGATCACTAATCTCGATCACCTGAATATAGCGCAATATGTACTTCATGGGCATAAAGCATAACAGAAAGTCGACAAAAATAAAAATATGAATATTGCGAAATTTGATTCCTTCAGTAACGCTTCTCTTGACAATTCTAAATCGACTATTTCAGTTAAAAATCATGGAAATAATACAATAGAAAATAAAAAATATTCTGATGACAAAGAAATGATACAATAAAATTCTGAAAAAACTAATTCTTGTTTCTTGCTCTTTTTTCTTCTCATTTGAATTTTTACAATCAGCACCTGCGTAATATACTATAATCTAATATAAATCTAATAATATACTATAAGCAACGAAACATACATAATTTGCACATAACATCCCTACAAAAGTTATAAATATTATGTCTTTTTGAAGCTTATATTAGAAAAAACTATCATCGTAGAAGATTACATAACTCAATAATCCTAAGAACGAGAAAAATAGAGCGGCAACATGATAATAAGTAAATTATTATAACACAGCATAAGGCAGTTTTGAAGTAATTTTGATTTGAGTGAGTGAGAATTGGTTCAAGCGATCGGAAAAGGGGCTTATTTGTTGTTGAAGGGATCTGAGGAGGTAGAAGAAGGTTCAGATTGTATTACCCAATAATTCCAGGGGAAAATAATAAATGTACAGAAATTTTCGTACGATTAATCCTAAAATACAATCTGACATGTGGCGCGATACATATGTACCACATGGGCGTCTTTTTAATTGGGCAGCTATTAGGTATTTCACGTTGTGACGTCACTGCCACCAAATTCAAAATGTCGGCACGCAGAAGGCCAAACCTACACGAGTGGATGTAGACCACTTGGCACATTCATGGCAATACAAAAAAGCCCGAAAAACATAACAAATGTTCAATATATCAATCACACAATCAAGAATTCACTAAACGCGCGCGCATGTTCGCACGTTCCTGGATTTTTGTTTTACAATAAAAATTATAAAACGTTCTACACATTTTTGGAACGAAATCTTTTTGAATTCTTAAATAATTAGTTGAGGATGTCGAACACTCTACCGTACTCAGACGTACCGCGGCAACATAATTTTATCGATTAAGTGCACACCAATTGATAGCCCTAGCGGACCGACTAAACGGAACGGATACGCTCCAGCGTATTCTTATAGTATCCACATCGTATCCTCTCCATATCATGGAAGAAAAACTAATTAAAAAAGGAAGATGAACATTTAACTTGTCGAATTTCGGATTCTACGTGCAATTCCCCGTTAAAAGGTCACGGAGCAATTGCAATAGTTTTTCTTGCAACGTTAAAAACTTTAAAAAAATATTATACCTGTCATTATTGTGGGCTGAAGGCGACTTCAAACGCATCGTCGTTCAGTACTGCTATGTACTTACGCGATTATGGATGCGCTTGAAGTCGCCTTTAGCCCACGTTGTCGATAGGTATTATATTTCTCATAAGTTTTTAATGTTGCAAGAAAAACTATTGCAATTACTCAGTGACCTTCTAACGCAAAATTTCACGTAGAATCCGAATTTCAACAAGTTAAATGTTCATCTTGTTTTTTTAATGAGTTTTCCTTGCATGATATGGAAAGGATACGATGTGGATACTATAAGGATACGCTATAGCGTATCCACTCCGTTCATTTTCGGTCCGCCAGGGAGGCAGTAGGTTCAGATAAGTTTTTTAAGGTTATGCTTTAATTAGAAAAATATAAACGTATACGCATGCATTTTTAACTTTATTGCGATGGAAAAAACAAAAGCATAATAAAATTTATAAATTTATTTAACAGATCGATAACAAACCCGGATTGAGTTCCTTGTCAAAATCTTAGGTACAAAGTCAAAGTTTATTCTACAAAAAGAATCTTTTGATAGGAATAACAGATGCATATGTATATGCATACGAAAATTTCTATGCATCTCTTGTACCTGTCAAAATCAGATTTTTTTTTTTAGAGTGACTCCGACATTGTACCCAAGATTTTGACAAGGAACCCAATCCGGGTTTGTTATCGATCTGTAAATTCCGCTGGACGGCCTGTAAACACAATATAACCAATCTTACTTCACTGTTTATTTTATGTACAAAATGGAATATCTGCCGTGAATTTTTATATTTCATTATCCTGTTGTGTTTGTAATCGCAATAAAGTCAAAAATGCATGCATATACGTTTATATTTTGCTAATAAAAACATAACCTTAGAAAATGTACCTAAAATAAAACGGTTTCAACATACTCCAAAATAGCTTAATTGTTAACTTGTCAATTTTCCTGTTCTTATAGAATTTCCTCATAACTTTTGCCTGTATTTTGACTGCTCTATTAACTGGTCTGCACTTTTATCAATAAAATCATGATGCCGCGTTACTTCTGAGTACGGTATAGCGTTCGGTATCTTCAATTATTTACGCCAATTGCACCCGGAATTGTTTCATAAAAAGATTCTGCCTTTATCTCTATCAGTTAGCATTGCACACCCGATAATGCAATAAAATGATACCATATTTTATGTACTAAAACTGTATTAAAATAAATGAATTTTCTAAACGTGTGTACTTTGTCAATGGGATAGCCGGAAAGAGTACGATATCAAACTATGTTGTCAATTTTTGAACTTAAATCTAATCAAACGATCACAAGCTCAATACAGGCACGCTCTGACAGTTATTTCATAGTTTATTTCAATTAAATTATAATTGTTGATAATATGGGATCCGAGCACCCTTTATTATATCCAAAACTGAAAATCTCTTCATACTTTTGCTCCTTCAATGATCTTATCGGAACCAAAGATCGAGCAATTCTTTTTTGGAATAAGTAGGTTCAATCCCATCCAAATCGTGAACACCTACAACATGCTGAGTTTTGCCAATGAAGGTTGAACTAAATAAAGAGAAAAAGTTAGGATGGCTTTAGCGATGTTCTTCAAAAGGCTCGAAAAAGAAAAATTCTAAACAGTGTCGGCAGGTAGAAAACCCACCAATAGGTACTTTTTTCGCTGGATCATGTTGTCGAATTAGAATTCGCAAAGTTTTCGTATCTTTTTTCTCATCTCTCTTCTTTCGCATCTCATTGCGAAATTCATCTTGGAGGTGATGGAAAAACAGTTCAAGGCGCTGAAACGTTTCCCACGAAACGTAAATATTACAGGGGATGACTTACTGAGCCGATAACAATTACTGCCTTTGGATTGTACTGTAAAGAAGATAAAGAGGGACTCTTTTTCAAAATTAATTCTAAAAGTAAGACAAGCTTGTGGCCATATATAAAGAAATATGTCTACGAGGGAACAAGTCGGATATGTACTGATGGTGAAACGCAGTATATTGGTGTGGAGAAGATTCTTGGTGAAAGCACAGTGCACTTAAAGACCAATCATAGTATTGGACAGTAAGTTGATAGCTCCAATCCAATCGACACTATTAATGATTTAGAAAATCAAAATAAACTGTTTAAGCGTGCTATTGTATGTCGTACGACACCGAAATTACTAATACAATATATGGCGTTATTTTACTACCGACGAAATGTTCTTGAGAAGAATTACAAGAACGATTTAGGTTCACAAATCCAGCAATTTCTAGAAGACATAAAAAAGTCTAGCCTGGGATATTGAATGGTGAATGACACCAAGGATTAGAATTAAAAGAAATTGATCCACCAACTTTCGAATCCAAAGATTAAGAAGAACATGTACCAGTAAAACATCCGCGGCTTACGACCGCGATGATGAAGAACTTGATTCTGACTTTAATCCTGATGATCATTTTTAAAGATTTCAGATAATATTGAGGAAAATTTATCAAAAAATATAAATCATTTTGATGTAAAATAAAAAATAATCAAGATAATCAAGGTTTGTTCGTAGAATTGGTTATTGAATGAGAAGTAGGTATTAGACAAACAGCCGTCTATCAAAGGTGTGAAACCCGAAAAAACTTTAATTTATTTTAATGAATCACCGTGAAAGCATGAAATCTATTATTCTGTCATTTGGTTGAAAATATAATTATTATGTGGAAAATACAACAACATATATTATTAAAAAGTCATCTTTTTCATCAAAAACTGAACTACTCTGTTAAAAATTAATTTTTTTAGTTGAAGGTTCATCTCTGTGGATGAAAATTTAACTATTTTGATGAAAATTCGGTTCGTGTTTGTTTGAGAATAAATTTTTCAAATTTACAATTGAACTATTCCATTTTTGGTTAAAAATTTATTTTTTTTCGGTCAATAATTTAATTATTGAGTTGAAAATTCATTTTTTTCGGTTGAAAGTTCAACTTTTTGGTCGAAAATTCATATATTTTGTTGAACATTAATTTTTCTTGGTAGAAATTTAATCTTCTTGGTTAAAAATTTATCCTTTTTGGTTAAAAATGTAATTGTTTGGTTGAGATATCAATTGTTACATGCTTCGTTGAAAAATCGTCTTTTTTGGTTGAAAAATTGATTATTGGACTTAAAGTTGAATTACTTTGTAAGGAAATTAATTTTTTTCAATTATTATTCATAATTAGAGTTGGAAATTCAAATATTTGCTTTTCAATGAACTTTTATATTATACATTCTACTGTTTTGTAAAAAAAATCATCCTTTTGGCTTGAAAATTAAACTATTTGGTTGAAAATTAAACTTTTTGACAATTCGTCTTCTTGGCTTAAAAATTAAATTATTACAATTCAATTGTCAAACGAAAAAGACGAATTATCTATAAAAAAGTTGAATTTTCAACCCGAGAATATGATCTTTTCAACCAAACAGTGTAATTGTTAACCAAATAGTTCAATTTTTTACTAAGTTGTTGAATTTTCAAGCCAAAAGGATGATTTTTTTACAAAACAGTAGACTTTTACTAAACAGTATCTTTTTTGGTAGAGCACTACTCTTCTTGGTCGGAAAGTAATCTTTTTGCTTGAAACTGTGTATTGTATATTGTATGAATTAAAAATTCAACTATTTGGTAGAGAGTTCATGTTTTGTTTTTTAAAGGTCGTCTTCTTCAAAGGTACAAAAAATAATTGAGTCTAGCTCTTACAGAACACCAGTTATAGTCTCTTATGGCAGGCTGTTTTTTGTGGAACTTCATCATAGGTAGCATTTTTTATTCAAAACTCATTTTGTATGTATTGCATCACTACTTTTCAAATTTCCTTTGACGCTTGTGCTTGGAACAGAAAGTCATCAGAAGGCAAGGTTTAAAAATTATCATTTAGAGAAAATGTATAGATTCTTTATTAATAGATTTAATGATCCTTTATTATTACTTCATATATTTCTAATGTATTGATACAATAAATGAGTCTTAGAATGGCATTAGTGAATGAAAAATTCATTGGGTTGTTGCACTCAAACAAAATAGTTACAATAATTCGATTATTCATCTTGTAAAAAGAATTGCCCAAATAGCAGCCTGCTATAAGAGACTATAACTGGTGTTCTGTAAGAGCCCGAATCTTTTTTTTTTAGTTTTAAAGATAATTTAATCTGTTTTAATTCATTTCCATATCCTTTTCATGTAGGATGTATGGGGGACAAAATATTATTCAAAAATACACAGATTTGACGTATTTGTTCCTGAAAAATCTCTTCCAGACGTCATAACTTCAAAACCATTTATGCAAGAACAATCTTCTTATTTTCAAATTGTTCAGAAATGTACGAACTTTTTTTTTGTTTTTCAGAAGCTTTATGTAAAATGAACAATAAACGTAGAATTTTGAAAAAACTTGCACCTTTTTACACATTTTCCAAAATTTAAAAGGGAGGTAAGAGTCAATCAATATTAATCACATGACCGAATCCATTTCAAATTAGGCCGGATCTAAATTTGAAGTCGCAAAATCTCTCGGAGACAAAATATGTTGTTTTCTAGAAGAAATTGGGCAACACTTACTTTGGCGACTTGTGAAAAAAATTTTCCGATATTATGCGTCTTTGAATCTTTTGCTTTGTTTTTAAAAAAATCCAAATTTTTTCTTTAAATTTATATAACTTTTGACCTAATTGAGATATTTAAGATTTTCTCAAAAAAGCCACTCATATTTTTTACCATTTTTTTAAGATTTTTACTATCATAAGGAAAACACCTTGTGAGTTTTACGCGGGCTGAATAACTTTTGTGGCCAGGAGAATTTTTTTTCATGAAATCGAATTTTCGCATTTTTCTTGCAAAGAATAACAGATACGAAAAAATGTAAATAAAATAATTGGAACAGTTAGAAAAGTTCTACAAATAGTTCATTTACTCATTTATGATATTTTGTACCATTTCTGAGAAGAATAAAGAAATTCAATTTTCATTTAAAAAATGCTCTTGACTAAAAAACAATTTTAGCCCTCATAAAACTTACAGAATTTTTTTTTCTATAAATAAAAATTTATAAAACTCTTTTTAAAAAAATTGGGGTTTGCCCCTTTTCAGAGAAATTGTCCATCTGTCCTTCAACTTTTTTTTCAAATTTTATACAGAAATGAACAATTTTATTTCGAAAATGTCTTTGTATGAAAATTTAGATTCACAATAATATGTAAAACTCGAAGAATAAATTTGAATGCCAAACGACAAGAGTGTCCTGATTTTGACAACTTTACACAGAGCAGCAATTTATAATATAGTTAATAACATAGTTGTACAGATGAAAGAATTCGCTGCCCAGCTGCAACTGTAGTTTCCGAAAGAAATATAGAATTTTTTTATTTTTCTGGGAAATGGTTCAACATATCATAAGTGAGTAAAGCAACTTTTTGCAGAACTTTTCTCACTGTGCCAATTATTTTCCTCACTTTTTTTCGTATCTTAAAATTGTTAAAATTCGTGTCGTGAAATTGGCAAAAAATATAAGTGTGGGTTTTCTGAGAAAATCGACTTTTAGTTTTCTCATGGATTTCGAAAGAAGACGATAAACTCTACCAGAGTCTGAAGAAAATGTTAAATATCTCAATTAGGTCAAAAGTTACATATATTTGAAAAAATGGATTTTTTTGAAAAACAAGGCAAAAAATTCAAATACGCATAACTTGGTAAAAGGATTTTTTTTTCACAAACAGCAAAAACACGTATTGCCTAATTCATTCTAAAAAAACAACATATTTTGTCCCCGAGGGATTCTGCTACTTCAATTGTAGAACCTGCCTGATTTGAAATGGATTCGGTCACATGGGAATTTTTTTTGGACGCAAAATTTGCAGCTTTTACAACAGAAAACTTTACTTATTATTTGTTTCTTTCGAAAAAATAACATGAATTGATCAAAAAATAACAAATATCAAATCGTTTTGAATGGGGCCTAACGATTTTTTTCATATTCGGTAAAAATACTCAGGGGGCATCCCCAAAACATAATTGCTGGGGTACAAACTTTAGCCTGCTCTTTTAAGTGAAACTTGGTTCTGAGGAGGCGTATATTTCCAAAATGTATACATTTTTTATTTTTATATGGTTTAATTTTGAAAATATATTTTAACGGAAGAATGCATGGAACTCCGAGGAAGAAATTTAAAAAAAAATTATAGAACTCACGACATCAGTACAAATTTGAAATGTTTGAAAAACAAGGTCTTAACTTTTTCCTATTTTTTAAGCCTTGCGAAAACCTAACAATAATAAAATTATAACCGAATCTTTTTGACAACTCCTAGAGAGATTAGAACTATAGACCAATAAAAACTGTACGCGTACTAAAAATTGTTGTTTTGTTCTTCCGTCCTTATTGAAAGTTAAAATAGCCGAAAAAAATAATTTTGTTTAAAGGGTTATTATGCTTACAATAAAAACTACACGTCTTCGAAAAATGGTCTACAGTAAATTTATCGATCTTTTTCAGATGAATAATTTTCTTTTGCATTTATTTTCTAGTTTGAATAGCTTTTATGGAAAATCAATATTTCCAGTTTTTAAAGCGTTATGGCGTTCAAAACAAAAACTATGTGCGTTATCAAACAAGGGTATGAAGTAAATTTGTAGATCCTTTTGAGTTGAATAGTTTATCATGCTGAAATCTTTTTTTGTTTCTGGAAAAATTTTGTTTTGAAAATGGAATGAAATTTTTTTGAAGTGTTATCACGATTAAAACAAAACCTATACCTTGGGGTATTATAAAACAAAATCCGAATCTCAACTTGCATGTTCGATTTTTTTGTCCCTGTTGGGTTAAAAATGAACCCCTGGAGGGACGAATAAATCAGATGATAGTGAGAGGTCGCTCATCGTGAATTTCTCTGTTTTCCACAGAAAAATCAATATTTTTAGAAAACGGTAGACCATAACGCAAAATTGTAAAGAACATAAAAGATGCGGCTCATCAAAATGAGTATTTTTTTGATAAAATTTATTGAAATAATGCATAGTTAAAAAGATGTATGAAGAAAATTGTTATAAAGAAGCGTCAGTCGTCTATTCCACTCGCTGAGAAATCTTCAATACACATTTAATTCATGTTTAGGTCCTTAAAATAATGCATATTAATCAATTTCTTAAAAATAATAAATTTGGCATTATTCTAACTTCAAATGTCTTACAATTCGAAGGTTATACTTTGAAAAGTACACACAAATTTTTTTTTGTCAGAAACAAACAAATCCACGATGAGATTCATTTTTAACCCAGAAGTAACAAAAAAATTGAAGACGCAAGTTTCGATTCTGATTTCCTTTTTTTTTACCACCTCTACCATACGTCTCCTTAAAAAAAAGTATCCTCAACATTTGTAGATACGTTTGAGATAAATAATTTTTAATCATGAAATTTTTTCTTCTCTTGCTTCATTTTGCTGGAAAATTGAATTTTTTATTTTTGAAAAAGCTTTTCCGATGAATAAAACCAGAACTGTTTGTCAACAAATTGTTGGTTGACGAAAAATTCAATTCAGCACAATAATAACTCGGCGGAAAGTCGCCAACAATACACTCAGAGGAAATATTGAGTTGATTCAATAAAACGGTTTTTTCAACCTAATTTATTTGTTGGAACTAAAAAATGTTGTCAGCACAAATAAACCTTTGGTTATTTTTAAGAAACGCAACGAATTACTTTGGTCAATTCAGAGTAATTATTCAGTTGAGCATGTTTAGTTGACTCAAGCAAATAAATGTTTTGAGCACAATATATTATTTATTAGAAAATTATTTGGTTAAAGTAACGAAATAATTTGGTTGATTGTACCAAATACTTCCATTAGCTACACTAAACATGCCGAAACAGATGATGTCAGCTCACGCCGGTGAACAGTTTGCGTGTCGAAAAGTTTCTCACCGTGCGTCGTGTTGCGAATTAGTAAAAAAAAATAGTGATACGAACGACACTAACAATGTCAACTTTTTTAGAAGACTGGGATTTGAAGCAGTACGCAGAACATTTCGAACGTAAGTTAAACCTTTAGTTAGCAGGGTTCACATCGGTGCAGGCAATCTCACCTTGAAATTCACAAGTGATGAAAGAACCTCACACAAACGTATGGAAAAAGGCCTTTCTGTAAAATTGGGTGAAAGTGCGGTTCTGTAATGCTGCAGTGATGCTTATCAAAAGTATTTTATCAAAAGCTTTTGTCCTAGAATAAAATTTTTTGAAAGTCAAGATCTAGATACATTTTTATTGAACGGAAGAACCAAAATATTTGTTTGGACTAACCTAAATATTTGCTTGGATCAACCAAAATATTTATTACAATCAACCAAACTTTATTAACCACAAAATTTGGCTGAATTAACCAAGCATTTGATTGACCATATAGCAATGTATTTATTTGTTTGATCCAACAAATTTTTTTTGAATCAACCAAACTTTTTTCTGAGTGTAAAAATATCGAAATTGCAAGGTTTTTGGGCCATCCATTGTTTTCAGAGGTGGTCTTGAGAATATATCCACGTACATATTTTCTTATCCTTGAAAAAACATTTCAAGTGAGGTACACTCTCCTGCAATCAAATATGATGTCAGTAAAGTAATAAACTTTTTATCTGTGAACTTGTTCTCTAGGAACAACGTTAGTAACTTGTTTTCAATTTGCTATTTTTATTACATTCGCAATATTATTAGAAAGACGAAGCACACATATGTAACATAGCAGTAAAATACCAAATCATTAAATCTGAAGTTTCAAACATATACAAAATAACACCATCTCTGATAAATTAATCTCAGCCCAATATGTCGGAAAGTCGCCAACAATAAAACACATAGTCCTGATGTCAATAAAGCAATCAATTTTCTGTCCATGAATTTTTTCCAGAGACAATGTTAGTAATTTTTTTGATTCGCTTTTTTTTATCTCTTTTGCAATATTATTGGAAATAAGAAACACATATATGTTACATCAAAGTCAAATGTCAGATCATATAATCTCACATTTTAAATATAAGAATATATAGTGAAATTCAATTCCTTCTATAAATCTTTTCTTAAAAATTGTGATCAATTATTTCAGTTCAAAATCGTAAAAGTATTACAATAGAAACTAAAGAATATTTTTTTGACAAAAAAATTACATATACACTGAAAGAAATTTTGTAACAATTCTTGCTATTTCAATATTCATAATTGATATAGACGATTACGATTTGGGGAAATCGTGTAGATATGAAAATTATTGTTAGCGTACTTACGAAACTTTACAATTAAAATATGAAAACTTGATATCTTGAGAAACAAGAATTGGTATATTCAATAGAAAAGATTAATAAGATCATAAGATCTTTGCTATTGAATATACCAATTGAGGGTCTGGATCGAGAAACTCGCTCAGCGCTTGAGATCGGGTAAAACTACTGTCCGAACATCTGGATGAACGGAAATTTCAAAAGTCAAAAAATTAATTTTTCAAAATTATGGGCTTGTAGATAATGACGGGACGAAACTTTTTCCTATTTTCGGTTTTTTGATCAGATGATTACTTTTAATAATAAGCCTAATAAACTAAAAAAAATGTGTCCTGAAATTAAATTAGGTTTTAAGAAATAAATCGTCGTAAGTTAGGCAGACGTTTGGACAATACTTTTACCCGATCTCAAGCGCTGAGCGAGTTTCTCGATCTAGACCCTCAATTCTTGTTCTCAAGATATTACGTTTTCATATTTTAATTGTAAAATTTCGTAAGTACGCTAACAATAATTTTTATATCTACACGATTTCCCCAAATCTTAATCGACTATATCAATTAGGAATATTGAAATAGCAAGTATTGTTACAAAATTTCTTTCAGTGTACTGTCAAACATTTTTATCTATAGATGCGCATTCATAGAATTCGCGGAATTCATGAAATTAATAGAATTCACGAAATTCATGAAATTCAAGAAATGTATGGAATTCTCAGAATTCATGAGATTTAAGGAAATCATTGAACTCACAAAATTCACAGAATTTACTTCATTCATGGAATTTAGTGAATTCCATAAATGCGCATTCATGAGTAATCCCTAACCCTACTGCGCACATGTAGGTGTCATAGAACTCTACTGCGTAGATGTCGGTGTTATATAACTGCACTGCGCAGCTGTATGTGGAAGCTTCACTGCGAAGTATCACTTATCTGCTCATCATTAGTTCTCGTTAAAAACTTTTGCGCAATCTCGAGTTAACTCAATAATTTCAATACGTCAAACTAAACTCTCTCTCTCTCTCTCTCTTACATTGCCTTTGTCAATTTCTCAAACATAATTCAAGGAACCTTTTAGGTTGGATCCGATAGTAAAGGGTTCCTCAAATGTCCGGTCAGGAGCCGAACCCATAAGAATTTAAAGGTTCCGGGTTCTGACTCGGACCTTTAAGAATTTGAAAGGTCCGGGTCCGGATCTGGAAAATTAAGAAATTAAGAGGGCTGGGGACATGACCTTTTGTAAGGTGACCGTTTGCCAATAGTTCCTTGGAAACTATAGGGAAAAATATGACTTGTGTGGTATGTCTGGATTCAGAACATAATGAGCTATGCCAGTTATTTATCAAATTTTTAAAAACATTTCTTATTTTTAAAATATGCTCGGTCAAAGTTACCCTACTTTTGAAGACTAATTTCTCGGCCCGTAATGATTATTTCAGAAATTTTCGAAATCCTTGGCATAAATTGACATTTTATCTATAAATTTATGTATCTTATTAAATAATTTTTGTTAAATAAATATAAGAAAACATGTGCAAACAAAGTGTCTGCATTGAGCAAATTCAAGGCAAGTACCTACCGATCCTGGCGGCCAAATATTGAGGAGACATTTAGGGCCCACGCTGACTGTAATTCACATCTGGCACCAATCTGAAGAAAATCTTCTCAGATTCATTTCTGAATTTTCTCTTTAGCCACCAAAGCAATGTACGAAATGTTTAAGTTTCCAGAAAATTTGCCAAAAATACTTCTCTGACGTTCAACGAATCTACATGTTTCATGAATTTCTAATTCGAATGATATATACTTTTAGGAGTCACTTTTATCATATAAATTGAACATAATAATCGAAAAATGAGAATCACACAAGTTTCCTATTTGGGCAATCGAATGCCAACAGTTAGACTAAGGTTATACATATTATAAAGCCGCAAGAAGTCGAAATGAAGTTTGAAAGTTTGAAAATTATACTCCACTTGAATTTCGTCGAATCGAAACATTTCGTTGAGATAGTTCCGAAATATACTTGATATCCAGTGAAAATTTGCAATTAAATTCTGCATAATACTAGAACAAAATCATTTTGTATTGAAATCTCACTTTTTTAATGTAAAATAATAGTTTCAAACCGAGAAATCAGTCTTCAAAAGTAGGGCAACTTTGAACAAGCATATTTTGAATGTCATCAATTTTTATTCAATTCTGAGAAAGTGTACTTCTACCTTATTTATTTACGAAAGCAGGCATACTATATATGCTATAGTTGTTAAAAAAGGTTATACATATTATAAAGCCGCAAGAAGTTGGAACACAAAGTTTGAAATGTTGAAAATACTCTAACTGCATTTATGTCTAATCGAAACATTTTATTGGGATAGTTCCACAATATAATCGATATTCAGTGAAAATTTGGAGTTAACTTTTGCATTATAATAGAAAGAAATCGTTTTGTATTGAAATCTTACTTTGTGGATGTAAAATGATAGTTACAAACCGAGAAATCAGTCTTCAAAAGTAGGGTAACTTTGACAAAGAATATTTTTAATATCATCAATATTTATTGAATTTTCAGAATAGTTCCTTCTACCATATGTATTTACGAATTCAGTGAAAATTTGGAAATAATTTTGCATTATACTACAAGAAAAGCGTTCTGTATTGAAATCTTACTTTTTACTTGTGAAATAATAGTTTCAAACCGAGAAATTAGTCTTCAAAAGTAGGGTAACTTTGCAGAATGCAGAACGCTGCTTTTGTAGTATAATGCAAAATTTATTTCCATTTCTTTCACTGAATTCGTAAATAAATAAGGTAGAAGGAATATTTCTTAAAATTTAATAAATATTGATGATATTAAAAATATGCTTGGTCAAAGTTACTCTACTTTTGAAGACGAATTTCTCGGTTCGAAACTATTAGTTTACAAGTAAAAAGTAAGATTTCAATACAAAATGCTTTTTTTGTGGTATAATGCAGAATTTATTTCCCAATTTTCACTCAATTCGTAAATACATATGGTAGAAGGAATTTTTCTCAAAATTTAATAAATATCGATGATGTTGAAAATATGCTTCGTCAAAGTTACCCTACTTTTGAAGACTGATTTCTCGGTTTGTAACAATTATTTTACATTTAAAAAGTAAGATTTCAATACAAAACGCTTTTCTTCTAGTATAATGCCAAATTTCATTTCCAATTTTCGATTTTTCGACTTCGTGCGGCTACTATATCAGAAACTATTTTTGACAATCATTACTTGTGTGGAATGCCTGAATTCATAAACGAATAACGTGGAAGGGATTTTTAAAGATAATTGAGAAGGAAATAGGTCTTGAAAGTAAACTGGGATCGAAAATATTAATCGATTCTTTTCAATCTTTTTTTGATTTACTTGTAATAATATAACGAAACTAATACAGTCTATCAAAATTTAGTTAAGAAATATTATACAAAATTTTGATTTTTCTGCGCCGTGTCTAATCTCAAACAATGGGAATGTCGCGCCAGGCCAAAACCCGCGTGCTCGACAATCTCCCCCTGCCGCAAGGTTACCAGTTTTCAGACAATGCCTGACCCAGGCCGACTGTCCCCTGATAAAGACTTTATTGCAAGAAATTATTTCACACTTTTTTTCCGATTTACCCTTTTTCCTGAAAATATTCCTACGATAATTGGCTGTCGAAAGTTTTTTTTTTCACTAACAAGCTCCACCCTTTAGGGCGTGCTTATCATATTTCTGTCTCTCTCGCACACTCAACTCAGAATTCCCACGAGTGTCCCCAGCCCTCTTAAAGGGTCCGGGATCAGAACTTGATCCTTCAGAATTCAAAAGGTTCGGGTGCGGACCGGACCCTTAAGAATTTAAAGGTTCCAGTGTGGACCCGAACCCAGTGGCGCACATTGAAATTTCGGCTGCGAACCTCCTTCCTTCACGGGACCACCCGCCCAACCCTCCAAGAAAAAACCAAAAATCACAATTTGATGAGCAAAAACAAAGGACCCTCGTTAAACATTCCTTTATTTTCTACACAAAACGGAGGCTTTTTTAAAACAAAGAGCTTTCTTTGGAAAACAAATTAATGGCATTTATGATTTTAAAGGATACGTCTTGTTCCGGGACCAGATACTGTAAGCGTCACAGCAATGGTTTATGTGCTTATTACATTCTCATCATAATGAGAAGGTATTGGTTTTATGTGAAAAATGACTTTCGCGGATTCCATCAAATGTCGACGTTTTGAGACCCCCTGAGTCAGAAAAAATAGTTTTTACGTCGGTGTCTGTCTGTCGTTGTCGTCGTTGTCGTCGTTGTCGTCGTTGTAGTCTGTGAACACGATGACATTTGAAAAAATTATCCGATTGGATTGCCTCTTGGCACACTTCACAAGAGTGTGGAAAGAAAGGACGAGTTCGTCAGCCAGCTATTTTGGACGAAATTTCGAAAAGTTAGAGCATTTTTGACATTTTTGTGACCATTTTTTTTCGAAATTTGACATTTCTATTTAGGGCTCTTCATAGCACATGAAAATTCGAACAATTTATTCTAATGACTTTTTCCGATAAAAGTAAAATTGTCAGAGCTATAGGATTTTCAAAAACCAAAAAGACAAACGAAAATTAACATTTTGAGCCAAACAACGCAAGATATAAAAAAAAGTCTGGACAAGAAAAGTGTTCTTTTTTGCACGCCCTACAAGGGTATCATAAAGACTTTTTGAATTTTCTTGGAAATTTGAAAATTCACATTTTTATTGCACAAAAAATAATGAAAAATCCAAAAATTTAATTTTACGGACAAACTATGCAAGTTACGACAGATGATGATTCAACAAAAATTATGCACTCTAAAAATATCTACAAATTTGTTGATGGTCACTTTTTGATAGGATGTGTAGTTTTTGTACTATTTGTAAAAATTACATTAACAGTAAAAAAATCAGCTCGATAAGTGGGCACATTCTCATCAAAACTTTGCTTATTTATTTTCTTTTTCATCTCGTGTGTGTTTTTTTCAAAATATCTCATTGTTTTCATGTTCTCAATACTATTTCTAACCATTAAAACAGTAAAATAACTATCATTAATGCTCACGGTACTTGAAAATTTGTATTTTTACATTCTCATCCCGAGAAGGTATTAGATTTGTGTAAGATCTGCGTCCCCCCCCCCCCGGTTTTCGTCAAATTTCAATTTTGCAATAATCATTTTAAAATTTATCATATACATGTTCAATAAACGACTTAGATACTTTTTTTCTATCCTTTGCAGGTAGTTGTAAAACATCATTCAAATTGTATGATTTATTAGAAAGATACGGAAATATACACTTCAGTAATGGAATTTCCTTCTTCATTTGATATCAAATACAAATTTAGTCATTTTTATCTGAAGAACATAGAACATCACATATATTCGTTGCGAAGCGCGACGAACGTGCCGCAAGCGCGCTCAAACTTTTGCGTTTCTATTATACGATGAACAGAAACGAGCGTGGAGCGCGAGGTTTACATGATTTTGAAAGCAAATATCGAGCGCGAAGCGCGAGTGTCTTGATGAGAATGTGTTCCTTAAAGTTGATAGAACCTTAAGTAAATTATTTCTTCTTTTTATGTAAAACTGACGTAATTAAACCAAAAGCAAGTCATAACGATGAAGTTTACTACGAGAGTATTAGCCCACGAAGCGCGCAATAGAGAGCACACGATGTGCGAAAACCTATAGAAGAACCAAGTTTAAAGCGTCAGGTAAATGTGTCCGAGCGCGTGGCGCGAGGTGAACACATTATCGAGCGCCAAGCGCGAGATAAACATATCACCGAGCGCGAAGCGCGAGATCCAACAGGTGCGCGCCCTAGGCGCGCTCAAACTTGCGAGCCGCGCGCAAAGCGCGCGATGAGAATGTGCCCGCGACGCGGGCAGATTTTTTATGTTATGACTATTCTTATTCAAAACTTAACATTGAGAACATTTTAAATGCTCACATCAGAGCTTCTAATCTGCTTCTTTTTTTAATCCACCGGACACCCACCCACCCCCAAGACGTCGGACCACCGCTCCCTCTGCTCCCGTCGAATGGGCGCCACTGCCCGAACCCTTAAGGAATCCTTTAATCTGGGGTCCTTCCTAAAAGGTTTTGATCACTGGGTTGGATATGTTGGAACAATGGACGACAAACAAAATTGGCCCATACTTATCATTTTGGTATCTCGACCGACCTTTGGCCACGTTGGCCTGACATTGGGCTGATGAAAATTCGCATCCAGAGTGAAATAGTTGGGCTGAAGTCAGAACAACTTACAACCGCATAATTAACACAATTCGTCACAAAATGGGTTTAAAACATTTGGCAATGCATTCCGTAATTTCCCATGGTGGAACCATGGAATTCGGACGCAAGCCATACTTCAGCCATACTATGGGCTAACTATGTTACTATGGGCAAAAACTAATTCAAGACTTGAGCCATGATACTTGTGTTTTGTCGCATGGTGACCATTTCCACGCGGGCTTTTGAGGTTATCTTGATTTGAGGGAGTTATAAATGGGCCAGACGGTCGGGAAAAGGGATTGTTAGTTGTTGGAGGGGTCTGAGGTGGTAGAAATGGAGTCAGATTGTATTCCCGAATAATTCTCACGGGAAAATAATGAAGGTACGGAAATTTCCGTGAGATGAGCCCTAAAATGGAAATTCCGTAGTATTCAATGTGATCTCAAGTTAGCTATATTTTTCTACATCATACTTCAAATTTTGACAGTTTACTTTAAACTTTATAATAACCAACAGAATAAATTATATTGCGTATTTTCAAAAGTATTTATTCTAATATCCTTACAGAAATATTCAAAAAGAAGTTGACTCATCCGCACATAAATGCGATGTCAACAAAGAAATAATCTTTTTATTCGCGAATTCTTTCATATAGAACCAAAGTTAGTAATACTTATAGGAATTCTTTTTTATCTCTTCTAAAATATACCCGTATAAACATGAAGCACATAAAATTAAAGTAATATCTGGCATGCAGCGCAGTATGTACTACATGGGCGAATCAGTATAGCGGAAAGACAATAATAAAAATATCGAAATTGCGATTTTTTTGAACTATCTCTATTTTGTGAAACGAAAAAATAATACGTACTTCTGATGAGCTGAGTACAGCAAATATTGTAATACTGAAAATAAATGCGTTTGAAAAACATGATATTTAGAAGTTCCGCATGCCATGTTTCTCATAAGAAAAAAGACGTTTTTGTAGATTATATTCAGAATCGACAATATTAGGTGAATCGAGTTGAAACCCATCATTTCTCTTCAAAATTAGCTATAGAATATAAATCAATAATTATTTTTTTGACATCATCCTCATAAGTCTGCTTTTTGGAGTCTCGAAAAAACTCCATAAGTGAAAAATTGTGTTTTGCGATTCCCTGACGCTAATTATGATTTTTCTGCGTTTTTAGGGTTCCGTAGCTCCCCGCAGAAACCCTTATAGTTTTGTAGGGTGTACATCCGTCTGTCCGTCTGCCCGCCGGTCTTACGACTCAATATGGACACAGGGCCCAAAACTGACACCGGACCAAAAATATAAGCACCTAAAGTTACGAAACCCTTCTTTGTAGGCGCTTGGTGCCTACTTCGACTAATTATTTTTGAAACGAGTTGTTTCTAATACATGAAATACTACTTTCTACTGATAATCAGATGTTGACATAAATTGTTCAAACAATTTATTATTGTTAAAAATGAATGCGATTACAGAAAATAAATTCCGTCTACAAACTGTTATTGTTTGTAACTATCTTCTCCTATAGTAATGCTAGATAGTTGCGGCTTTTTCTGAAATTTTCCACTTTTGGTCAACTTTTCACTTAAAGTGAGGTAATAATTATTGTAAGTTAACAAGCATAATTTTTTTAAATCAATTATTATTTCTAATAATATTCTCTTTGAATAATGCTAGAAAGTTTGATTTTTTCTCAAATTTTCAATTTTTGGTTTACATTTCACAAAAAGTGGCGTAATAATTCCTTTTGATCCTCAAAGTACGATCTCCTGACATCCCAAAATACATAAAAAATACTTTCTTTTGATAATTAGATGCTCACACAAACTGTTCAAACAATTAATTATTGTTTCTAGCAATTTTTTCTTTGAATAGAGTTAGGAAGTTGCAATCATTCCAAATTTGTCAACTTGTTTCAAACTTTTCGGTGAGATCAAGGCAATAATAAAATAAATTTAAGATAGATAATTAATTAAACCATTTATCATTAATAATAATAGTATTTGCTTAGAATAATGCTAGGAAGTTGCACTTTTTTCTCACATTTTCCACCTTTGGTCCACTTTTCAATTAGAGTGAGGTTATCATTAATTCATGTTATTAAACCTAATTTTTTAAACAATTTATTATTATTTTAAGTCATATTATCTATGGATAATTCTATAAAGCTGCGGTTTTTCCTGGAATATTGAACTTTTTGTCCACTGTTATCTTGGAGTGAGGTGATAATAATTAATGCAATTCAGCAAAAGAGATTGCTTCACCGAATTATTATTGTTCTTAACTATATTCTCCTATCCCAATATAATTGTTTAAAAAATATATCATTATTCATAACCATCTTCTCTCAGGTAATTGCTAGAAAGTTGCGGTTTTTTTCTGAGATTTTATATTTGCTTTGTCTTCTCAGTTATAAACAAGTAATAAGTTTCCAAACTTTCTATGTGGATCATATTATAGGTCTGCACCGCCACCCTGCACCGACGCCGTCGCTGATTTTTCATTCCCGCCGGGACACCGCCGATTTTCATTCGACGCGCCAGCGTTCCGCCGTTCTCAATTTTCGGCTGCATCTGACAGTTGTATTTGTTATCGATGAGAGTATTGATTCACTGAAATGAAAAAGCTATAATGGCAGAAAAATCCTTCAAACCCCCATAGAGAAGTTCAGCATTGATCTTCTCCAATCAAATACTTTTTTAAGGTTCCAAAATGAAGTTTTTTTATTTCGAAAAATACAAAAAAATAATTTTCTGATGGATTAAAAAATTGTAATCAAAAGTTTGACTTGATATCAAAGATATTCCAAAACTATCCCAATGACATTTTTCGATTAGACTAAAATTCAAACAGCTAGAGCATTTTCACCACTTCCAACCAAAAATTTTTAAAGAGTTTTAGAGGTCTTTGTCAAAGTTTCTGGTACATGAAAGAAATACTTGCAACTCAACCTTCATGACATTTTCAATTTCGGGGTGCTGAAAATAATGTAGATGGAAACACGACGACGAACTGGCGAAACGCCCACATTGAGTGGACGGATCAACTTAAGAATGACTTGCTAGACTGCCACGATGCCAGCATTATCCCTGTTCACGGAAGCTTTATGGCGCGTATTCACACTCTGTGGTGCCAGAAACACCCAGAGCTTCAGCACGTTTCGCATCAGTCTTTGCGAAATCAAGCTGCAGACGAAGAAGAAGCGACATTAAGACCAACCGCAGAAAGCAGGCACCTTCTGAAAGATGATTGCAATTTCAATACAAGGTGGAAAATCAACATGCAAGTTCTTCTTAAGCCCCAAGATCTGGCTGAAATGAATGCCTTCCTTCGTGTAGATATCTCGCAAGAGTCCGACTTCTGGACCATCAATTGCTCAGTTTGTGGTGCTGCGAGAACTTTGGCTGATTCAAATCTAAGGCTAAAACCGACGATGGATCAAGATACCAAAAGACACTTGCGTCTACTGAACAAGAAAATTGGATGGGCAAGACAGAATGCGTCCCGTGTTCAATGTGTGATTGACTACATAACATCTGGTAGACCGTTTACGAAAGGGGTTCGAAAGTTCGCCCAAGAACAAAGGAGCCTGACTCACACACTAAACAAGTCAGAGCTGCTGACAATCAAGCAGCATATTGTTGGCAAAATACAGCTGTTATCTGACACAAGGAGGAGAATACAGAAGAGGGAGAGATAGATCAGGGAGAATCAACAGTTTCTGGCTGACCCATCGCGCCTCTTCAGCGATCTCCCTGTTTCTGTGAAAAAATCCACCCAAGCCCAAGGAGGTAGAGACTTTTTGGAGAGAGGTATAAAAAATCAAGAACACACTGGAGTTGAAAGAAAATACTGACAATATCATCCGCTTCGAAGAGATTTGCGACAATCTCATAAAATCTGAGGAGGAATGTCCATCACTTACTGCCGAGGAGGTGAAATAAGCAATAAGAGGCACGAAGAGCTTTTCCGCTGCTGGACCAGGTTGTATCAATAACTTTTGGTGGAAGAAGTTTACTTTTATACACCAACATTTGGCCCGCATATTCACCTCATATTTGAAGTTGGAGACGCCCATTCCGCAGTGTCTGGTGTTAGGACGCACTATACTCCTGCCGAAAAAAGGCAATTTGTCCAAACCAGAGAATTACAGGCCAATAACTTGTTTGAACACACCGCACAAGATCTTTACAGCTGTCCTCAACAACAGGATTGTTCGACGAATTGAGTCTGTATGGCGAGAGATGTGCGAACAACGTGGCTCGAAAAAAGGTGTATCAGGCTATCGAGAGAACCTGCCAATTGACAGGAGTGTCATAGTGAGATACATAGAGAGATTGATGCCTCTTTGAAAAACTAGATTTACTATATCATCTAGAAATTATCGTCTGATAACAAACAACGTCACCTTCCAGAGGGGCGTCTTTCAAGGTGATACCATGAGCCCTTTGCTTTTTTGCATCACACTTCTGCCTCTATCTCTCGCACTACGAAATTCTCCTGGATACCTCTGTGGCGACACTAATCAGCGTGACCATAAGGTCACTCATGTATTTTATATGGATGACCTGAAGATTTATGCCGCTGGTAAGAGCAAACTTCAAACTGCTATAATTATCGTCAAGAACTACACAGGAGAGATTGGGATGGACTTTGGTTTGGACAAGTGTGCCAAAATTCATTTGAAGGAAGGAAAGATTACTGGCGTTCCCAAGGACCCTGATCTTGTGGATATAAGTGTTATGAGACATCTTAACACTGGAGAGACCTATACATACATGGGCGTGCCTCAAAGCCGCACTCAGGACGTAACATCAGTGAAGGATTCTCTGCGAAGCAGATACAAGCATCTTCTTCGACAGATTTGGTCTTCCAATCTGTCGGCGTTGAACAAGGTATCTGCGACTAACATGCTTGCCGTCCCGGTTCTACTCTACTCGTTTGGGGTGGTTCATTGGACGAAGAACGAGCTTAAGGCCCTTGATTTCACCACGCGTAAGATCATGCATATGCATAAAAGCTTGCATATCAATTCGTCAGTTCCGCGATTATACATTTCACGCCGTCAAGGCGGACGCGGACTTCTGAATCTCCAGTGTCTTCATAACCGAATTGTTATAAGTACAGTTCACATCGTTGCGAATGGCAGAGTTCCTCTCCTAAAGATGGTCAGAAACCACGAGATGATTGGCGAAGGAGCGTTCCTTTACAAAGCCGCGGAGCAAGCTGCCGAGACCCTTGGCCTGAATTTTAACATCATAAGTGAAGAAAGTGCATTACTCCATCTACAATCTAGATGCTTCACGTCTAAAAGCCGAAGTAAAGAAAGCAGAGGTTGGAAAATTTCACCAAGAGCTACTCGACAAGCATATGCACGGAAACTTCCACAGAAATGTAGAAAAACAGTCCTTGTCGAAGGAGCAAACTTTTGCTTTCCTCAAATCATCAGGGCTCAATTCAGGTACAGAGGGCTTTATTTCCGCATGCCAGGACGGTGTAATCTCCACCTTAGCATATCGCGCCCGCATTTTATGTCAAGAAGTTCTCAGTAATAGGTGCAGAGCGTATTTTGGTGAAAATTGAGCTCTGAATATTAATAATAAGAGGTGGCGATTTGTGATTTTTTATTTCCCATTTAAATAACACAGGAATTTTTTAAAAGATTTTTCTGGATTTTTAATGCATTTGAACCAATAATTGTCTAGTGAAAACTTAAACTTATTCTTGTAGAGAATTTAACGATCTACAAAAAATGTCTGATACGATTTTTTGCTTAGTCGACTCATTCAAAACTTATGGCAGATTGAAAATTAAAAGATACTTTTCCATTAAACTTACAGCAGACTCTTGATCTCGAAGAGCTCAAAACCATCGAACACTTTCGATACCATGAAAATATGGTCAGAAATGACGAAAAAAAAATTCTGGTGAAGCTTGAGCTCTTAATATTAACATTAAGAGGTGACGATTTGTGATTTTTGATTTCAAATTTAAATAACGCAGGAATTTTTTAATATTTTTTTTCTATCTCTAATGCGTTTGAACGAATAATTGTCTAGTGAAAACAAAAACTTATTCTTGCAGAGAATTTAACGATCTACGAAAAATGTCGGATATGATTTTTTGCTAAGTCGACTCTTGCAAAAGTTATTCGAGGTTAAAGTCCAACTCTAAATCGTAAAGGATAATTTTTACAATTTTTTATATTCTATCACAAAATAATGGCTCAAAAACATGAAATATCTTATTTTTCGTAAAACTAATCGAATTTTTTTGGTAAAACAATAACATTTTACCAAATACCATAAGAAAAACCAATTTTATGAAACTTAATTTTTAAAAAAATCTGAACTTTACTTTACCTGAATAATGACTTGAAAAAAAATGTGGAAAACGGTTGACCTAAAAGCCATCCCTGCAACTTCCCGCTAATTTCAGTCATTGACAGTTTGCAATTTAGCCGCTGGTTAAGATGTTTTTGAGCTCTTCAAGCCTAAAAATTCAATTTTTGTGTTATTTTGAGCTCTCTGAGCTCAAAAATAATGCTGTTCAATGCTTTTGAGTTTTTTGAGATCAAAAGTCTGATGGAAGTTTAATGAAAACATATTTCTTTAATTTTCAATCTGCCATAACTTCTGAATGAGTCGACTTAGCAAAAAATCATATCAGATATTTTTTGTAGATCGTTAAATTCTCTACAAGAATAAGTTTCTTATCTTCACTAGACAATTATTCGTTCAAACGCATTAAAAATCGAAAAATTTTCTAAAAAAATTCCTGTGTTATTTAAATGGGAAATCAAAAATCACAAATCGCCACCTCTTAATATTAATATTCAGAGCTCAAGCTTCACCAGAATTTTTTTTTCTTCATTTCTGACAATATTTTCATGGTATCTAAGGAAAAAAAAATTGAA
>CAKNXH010001142.1:840770-884092 GCA_932178445.1 Andricus quercusramuli | reverse complement strand
AACAATACTCTCCGCCATACATAGTTTAGTTTCAAAAATCTAGGACACAGCATATTTTTCACGAGAGCTGTGGTAAAATACATGGCCTCGAGAATTACTTTTATTTGTTTCTACAAATAAATATTCCATATTTACATATTTATATGTTATATAATGTTTTTAAAGCGAAGATTTATTTGCCTAATTTTCACTCAGAGAAAAATTTGTCTTGAAACAAAAGCATCGTCCTCTTACCTGTTTTGTTTTGAACGAAATGAATATATTTTTTAGACAAATAGAATTATTAGGCCACAAGATTAGGTGAAGTTAGTCGCATTTGGAAAATTTTTGCTGCAAAAGCATTCCTGCTGAGACGAATGAAAATCCTCTCAACCTTAAATTTAAAAGGAAATTCCATTTACGTCAAGAAACATCCTTTTGTCACAAAAGGAAATTTCTCTGAGTGTTCACATAATTTTATATATTATGCAAAATCTCTCGGTGAAAAAATACTCTCCTAATTTTTTCAAATTTAAAAAATATTTTTTAGAGGAATGAATTTCAGAGGAATATCGTATTAATAAAAATTGTTTCTAATACAAAGAACAACACTCTATTTTTGTGTCCGATTAAAAAATAATTATTAGGCTCTGATAAAAGTCATGAAATGTATGATTTTTTAAGAACAGACGAATATAAGAGCATAATTGTACCCCTGGACATTTTTTGTAAGGATTGTCAAAATTCTGGAATATTCCGCATATAGAATAGAGAAAGTCTATATAATAGAGATGAGATAACAGTTTGAAAACCTGGGCACCAGAAATAATATTTCGAACGAAATTTTTCTTCAACAATCATTTTTTATATTTTCTAATTATCTTCTACATTTTACATATTCTATTAGCAAAAAATGAGCCACCAAAGGTTATTAAAAAATTTCTCATTGGATTATTCGAGGTATTTCCTAATTTAAAAGTTGTGTCAAAGATTAATATGAAAATTACACAGACACAACTCTGGTCATTAATGGTTTTCACTTACAACAGACACACACCAAAAGTATAGGGCTAATTTTATAATCTGATTATATTTCCATGAAAAACATCATTGCTTTCTTACTACAATTTTTAATTGACACCCATTAAAACCAATTGCAGCAAATAGTGAACTGATAAAAAGAATTTCGAAAGTGATCAATCTAATCGCCGAGTAATAAAGTTTATTCTAGAAGTTGCGTTGAAAAAACAATATTGTTTCTAATGGAAATATAATCAGATTATTAAATCAATCCCTATACTTTTAGTGTACTTGATTTGTCCTGGGGTGAATTTTCACGTGACGTTACTTTTCGTCTAGTGAATTTCGAGGGCCTAAACAAAGAACTTAGGAGGACCTGTAGAGGGCTAGATTTTTATTAAATTAGGCCCTCTTTTAGCCCTGGAAGTGGGAAAAATGGACTTTTGTGCCACTTTGGAGGACAAATAGAGGGCTTGATATAATACAAATTAACACCTCTACAAGCCCTCCTAAGTGATATCATGTCCTACAATTTAGAGGTCTAAAAGAGGGCTAAGATTTCGACTCGGGCGTACTGAATCATCAAATAAGATTCTGTAGCGTCATGTCAGTTTGTCGCGTTTAGTCCCAGAAGGAACTTGAATCTTTTACTGAGCAAAAATGAAACATGAATTTTCCTTTGAGTAGGTCCATTTTCGCGCAATTGGGTTTTAAAATTATTTTTCCGAAAACGAACACTTTAATACAAAATTCATGAAAACTTGTGGATCTACACTACAAATTTACTTAATACTATTTTCAAGAAGACGTATTGTTTTTGTAAATATTGTGTAGAAAATTCGTTCCTTTTTTGCTTGAGAATTAATTTTTCAACTAACAATGTAACTGTTTCATTTTTGATTGAAAATTGATAATTTAATTTGAGCATTGATCTATTATAGTTAAAAATTCATGTATTTTATTGAAAGTTCGTCCTATTCGGTCGAAAATTCAACCATTTTGCAGATAATTCGTCCATTTGGCTTTAAAATTCTACACGTTCGTTGAAAATTAATGTGTTTCGTTGAAAGTTGTGTTTTTGGTAGAACATTAATCTTCTTGCTATACATTCGTATTTTTCGTTTGAAATTTAACTACACATTTGGTTCAAAATACATATTTCATAGCTGGGAATTCAACTACTTGTTAAAAGGTGAACTAGTTTGTTGAAAATTCATTTTTTTTAATTCACATTTTTTAATTGAAATTTATCTTTTTTGTTGAAAATTCGTTTTTTTTGTTGGTAAATAATGATTTTGTTCATTAATTCGTTAATTCATTCGTATTATTTATTTCTCCATTATTGCCCCATTTTTGTTCAAAATTACCCTCTTTCCTATGTTTCGATAGAATTTCTGGCAACGCTACTTTTCGGGGCGGGGGGGGGGGGGCAAAAGCCGAAACCCCGGGTGTCAACGCGGGGCCAGGGGGGGCAGGGTCAATAATAGCTTGAAATGGTAATGTAGTTTATGTCGATTTCTAAGGCGCAGAGTTTTTTTTCAAACGTGATAACGCTTTTAAAAAACTGGAAAATTTGTTTTCCCAGAAAAACTATGTGATATAAAAAAATGTTGAAAAGAAAAGTTATTGACCTCGAAAAAACAAAATTTACTGCAGACAATTTTTCGATAATAGTCATGGTTCTTATTTTCAAAGTGATAACGCTTTTTGAAAAACTTAGTCCCAATCCCCTTAAGAGTTATTAAGAAGATTCGGTAATAATTTTATTATTTTTATGTTGTCACAAGTCTTAAAAAATAAAAAATAAATTATGAACATGATTTTCAAACCGTTCCAATTTGTATCGAAGTCCGGGGTTCTTTAATTTTTTAAACAAAATTGCTGCCTGGGAGTTCTATACATTCTCTCGTTTAAATATATTGAACAATTAAACTATATACCTCTAAACCATGTATGCATTTAGAAAATGTTTCCTTTTCTCTTTCAGCGTCACTAAAAATATGTAGTACGATTTTGCTTCCTCATAGAGGAAGCTTTGCAATGGTAACATTTTCCAGAATTTTTAAATTCATTTAATCAAACCTTCCTCAATTTAAAAATGTCGAATAAAATGTTCTTACCCGAGTACAAATGCTTCAACTTGAGTTCGACTTGGCGATGTCTTGAATTCGTCTCCAAGACATCCATGTCTGGCTGCGTCTTGAAACTGTTAATTTGAAAAGTCAGAATCTGTGGGTCTGAATGAGTATAACCCTGAAAAATTTTCTTCGAAAAATCTCATAATTTAAAGTTGATGCGAGAATAGAAAACGTATGTCGATTCAAGAGGAATCAATTGACCTATAACATTGATACATTTTATTGAAGAGTAAGGAAGCTATGGTAATGCATAATATTTTAAAACACGGATTTTTATAGTAAAACTTTTTTCACTAACATAATTCAAAATTGAGGCAAGAACGGAAAAGATTCCTTGATTCGAGGAAAATCGATTGATCTATAATATTAATATTATACCATATGGGATACCACGCTGGAAACATCAGTTCTCGTTAGATCACTGAAGTTAAGCAGTGTTGGGCGCGGTTAGTACTTGGATGGGTGACCGTTCGAGAATACTACTGCGTGATGTTGGCGTCGTGGGTGTGGTGAGCCCACACTTGTAGTTATTTACTACAAGAAACTATCCACCTAGAAACACTACCCGAATCGGGTAGTGTCACGCCTACCCTGAAAGGGAAATGGCTTCATGGTATACATAGATACATTGAAGATTAAGGATGTTATTCTGATTTATAATATTCCAATCATCCGTTTCAAACAGAAAAACTTTTCTCATAGACATAATTCAAAGTTGACGCATGAATAGAAAAGACTTTTTGATCATAAATTCTCACATAGAATAATTCTGACAATTTTTGTAAAGGAATCATAAAACTGGGAAAGGAATAGGGTGCGACAGAACTTTTCCCTTCCCTTTTCCAGCTCGAAAACTCATAATTTCGAATACAAAATTTGATTCGTCTCATTTGTCTTTGTATTTAAAAAATTCTTTGCATTCTCAATCTCTGCTTGAGGTGTAAATTTCATAAGTTTTTAATTTCTGCGTGGCAGTGCATTTACTAAAATATTTAAGTAATTTAAAAAAAATCAATGTACTTGTTTTTTAATTTTTAATTTTTGATGTTAGTTTTGACCAGGGTAATACGTAATAATTACGAATTATTACTATTAATTGATTATGATGTTAAAGTTTTTTGTCTACTGGTCGTTTCAATATTTTTCATGAAAATATTGATACTTTGATTGTGAACTACTTGTTTTTTTTTTAATTTTCCAACCTGTACCGATGTCGTGAGTTTTATAATTTTATTTAATCGCTGCGTAGGATTTAAGTACATTTTTTTCTGAGTCTAGGTACAAAGTTCGAGAAATTCTTGAAGTTTGAAACAAAACTTTTTACATGTTTTCTTCAAAAGGCCAAAATTATCTTAGGAATTAGGTGCACGTTAGCGATAAAATTTCCTCTACAATAAAACTATGCATTTGTAAAAATGTATGCGTAAAGAAAGACGTCTCTTAATCTCTTCGAGAATCATTAAAATGTTTTTGTAATATTTTTTTTATTATTCGACATATGAAGAAGAAAAAAAAATCCTCACTTTCTACCTTTAAAAAAAATACCCATTAAAAAGTGGGTCAAAAGCATATTTTTTATTATCTGCTTCTGGAAAATCGTGACAATATTCACGTTGCGAGACTGAATAAATAGGGGAACATCGGCAATACCAATTCATACGACCGGATTCAGCTTATCCAGTACTCTACAAGAAGCATACCAAAGTCAGTTTTGTCGATCGTCATACCATCTTACAGAAAGTAAGTGAAAATTTTAAACTCTATTATCACAAAAAGGCAATTTTTTCTGACTTTTCCAACGCTAGCAACAATTTGATGACATTTGTTTGAATCCGATCATTTTTTGCTTCAAATAGTAAAATTGCGAAGTTATGAATTATTATATACATGATCGTGATATACATGCTTTATTAAGCAAGCATTAATAAATTAATGTGTTAATGCTAAAATTGTAAAATTCTTGAAATCTTCCAATGAAGAATTTTTGAATTTTAAATTATTTATTATTTAATTATGCAACTAAAAATAGGAAAATTTAAGGTAAAATATTGAAAAGAAAAAATAATACAAAACAAGATTTCTTTATTTGAGTTTTTTCTTTATTTGAGTTTGAAATGCTCTTTAATGTCTTTTTGTGTAGGTAATTATAAGGATCAATAGGGCCATGAGTTTTTTCTCAAAGATATTGTCTGTTAAAGCTTTAACGCCCTTCGGGGAGCAACAGATACACTCTGACTAGTCCCAAATTTGTATAGTACTAAAAAAATTTTATTTAATCTCTTCTGGCCTTATTGAAAATGCACAATTTTTTTTTATTGTTTGACATATAAATATTTTAAAATATGAAAAAGTGCGAATTTCAATTGAAAACATTCCCAATCTCTACTCAAAGCGTGAGTTTTATCATTCTTGTAATCGCTCCTTATTTATTGTTTTGTTACAATATATAATAAAATTATATATCTCTATGGGAAATAACAGAAAAAAATCATTGTTTCCTATAAGCGTTTTTATTGGCGGTTCATGAACAAAAATAATATATCCAACACTTTTATAAGAAATCACAAATTCTAGTAAACTACAGAACAATCAGTAACGCTATGCGCGCGATTGTAAATTGAAAATTACAAATGATTTTTTGGTTTGAAAAATAAATTTTCAGCGGAAAATAAAAAAGATCTTAGGAAATATTTTTAAAAAAGTTTAATAATTTAAAGTTTAAAAAGATTTTTAAATTTCTGCAAAAAAAAGTTCCAGCAAGCTTTTTATTATGCTTTCGTTATTTGAACAATGTACGCGGTTTTAAAAATAAGAAATATCCATGAAATTGGTAAGAAAATTCCCAATGTCTACAAATGTATAGAATACTGTTTAGTGCACAATAAAACTATACGTATATCTCGAAATAATGGGTACGAACTAATTTTATTTCTCAATCTCTTCGAGCGCTATTGAAAAGTTTTGACATGCGAAGCTTTGACAACATAAGAAATGTATAAACTAGTTTCTACCTAATTCCTAATCTCAACGGAAATTGGGTTTGATAATTTTTTTGATTGCTGCTTTCGAGTTCTTTGCATATTTCTAATGTATTATACAATAAAATATACATTTTTAAAATCTCTAAAACCTATTATGGGAATTATTCAAGTTCGGCAATATTATAAAGTAGAATTTCATTTTGCGAAGTTTTTTAGTACGCACAGATACTTATAAAGTTTCAAATATATAAAGTATTTATAAATGCATTTAGAAAAATTCCGAATCTCGACCGTAGCCGTGAGACTGATAATTTTATATGTAACCTGAAAACTAAACAATTATCTTAAATAACCTGATTTTTTCACTATTCCAAATTCTATTCATAAATTCATATAATGAACCTCACCTCACTCGTTCAAAATACATACATTTTTGAAAAATCGACCGCGCCACATTTCCCGCATTCGCTTAACCCGCCTCTCTCCTATGCTAGAAAAATAGTTTATGCAAAATGAAAAAACTTAAAATTTTCTAAATATTCCCACCTTACAGAATCCAGCCGAAACAAGACCTTTGACAGAAGACATGATTTCCGTTAAATTTGCACTGTTCCTGACAATCATTTGTATCTATGGAGTGGCTCTGGGATTCGCCGAAGTTTATACCAGTATAAGCGCAGCTACGAGTAAGTTATAAGCCAAATTTATTTGATCTTCAGCATATTAAATATTGTCATGAACCGCAGGATTTAGTTTCATAGAAATCCAAAGTAGATTTACATTTTAGAATTTTTCTCAAATCTATATCGAATTTATTTAACGTTTTGAAACGCTAGAATTAAATTAAATTAGCGCGGCAGCATAAATAATTATTTTTTAATATATCAAGAAGTCTGTGGGTTGCATTATCTACAATGTAGAGCGTAGAGTGTAGAGGGAGGTCTCTTCTACATCATTTCTTGAAAATTAAGAAATAATTATACCGTCGAATATTTTAATCTGATTTTACATTTCTTTGCAGCTGCCTGTGGTGGACTTTCTAAAACCTATCAAGTCTACGGCGGATGGAAATGTAAATAAAGCTCCGGAAAATAAAAAGGGCATTATAACTTTCAACGTGTGGCAATAATGTAAAAATAAAAGTTATGCTCTGAAAAAATTAGTTGCATCTTTTTGATAAAATTATGTAACGACTCTCCCCCATCTTACTCAAAAATCTGTACGGAGAGAACAATAGGGATGAAATTGCAACTACATAGAATTCAAAAAATAGAAAAAGTGAAATCTAAATCACACTTCAGATTTGCAGTTACAAATAAAAACTGAATTTGACATATTTGATAAAAACTTTATGTTGAGTCTACTGGTACTGCAATTTTTGCCTGGTTTTAATTTTCTAAATCACGCATTAAAAAATTCGTGTCATTGAATGGTCAGTATATTGTTCTACGAGTGCGAATAGTAGACAGTTTTACACGAGTAAGAAGTTTACTCAACCAGCTGGAGGCGAATCAACGGGGAGTTTTAGGTGATTCGGAGGCGAGTTGGAGGCGAAACGCAAAAGAGCTACGCGATATTTTTTGTAATAAATGCAGGGAATTTTCTATTTGAGAAACGATAAAAACAAATTTTCTGGAAACTTGGGATATTCTTGAATATCAGAAATAACAAGGAATTTTAGAAATTTGAACTATGTATCTGAAGCTTTTCGAAAGATTTTCTCTAAGTCATGGTAATTTATCGGTAATTTATTATAATTTAACAATCATTTTTGGTAACTTCTCACTCTGAGTTGGTTAAATCACTATTCTCTACACACAATCAGTCTGTCAAGTGTCAACTCTTAATAAACTAAGGTTATGATACCGGCAAAATTTGCTGGAGCTTAAAAAGCAGAAGATTGGATTTGAATTGGAAATTGAAACGATAGAAACTAAGGAGTAGCTAGAGCTAAATATTACAAAATTTTCCATACGACTGAAATTACTAGTATAGCATATTGATATTATTATTGACAATACAACCGTAATTTGATACGTATTCCGAAACAGTCTCTAAATACATACATTTTTTAGAGGTATATAGTCTCATTGTTTAATAAATTTTATCTGAAGAATGAATAAAACTCCTAGGCAGCAATTTTGAAAATTCCCGAACTCACGACTTCGGTACAGCTTGAAAATATTTGAAAAACAAGTTCATAACTTTTTCATACTTTTTAAAACTTGTGTATTCTTGAAAAAATGAAAATAATAAAAATGTTGATGTATCATTAAAAAAAAAACGCTAAATGAGATTAGGAAACATTTTACGAATGCATATATGTTTGAAAGGGGTTATAGTTTTGTTGTTTACTAGTTTACTAAATTCTACGGGAAGAATGCTCAACAGGGCTAATCAAAAAAATAAATAAAGTGGTTTGCGCAAAGTTCTAATAGCAATGAAAACTTTGCTTTTGGAGTCAAAAACACTCCCCTAAAGTTTCATAAAGAAAAAAAATGTCTTCTGTCTCCGCATCGTAGATATAGCTAAGAATCACAAAAAACGAAGCACTTCTTCAAATTTGAACAGCAAACATTTTTTTTTGAGATTCAAATTATCAATAAAAATAGTTTATAGCAAGTCAATTTATACCTGTATAGCAATAATTCCATCTAAATATTTCTTACCCTCCCTAACTGACTTTGAAGGTTCAAAAAATCGAAAAAGTCGACTTTTTCGCTATTTTCTTAGATTCATGGTAAATTTCTCGACTACTTGACCATATAATGTATGATATATGTTAACCATAATGTATTTTCAATATGTTGCAACAATAATATATAAGGAATATTGAAATTCAAATAATTTGCATTGACTTTGAATTACAAGAAAATATTTAAAAGTAATATATTGCTATTTATTTAACAATAAAATCCATTTGCGACATATCAATTATCAGAAAAAATAGTTGGAAGCAAGTGGATTTGTACTTACATAGCAAAAAAGGATAGAAATATTTTTTACTTCACCTAAGTGACTTTCTTTTACGTTGAGAATATTTTCTTCAAAAACTCGTATGCATTCTCATGATGTCATGCCGAAATACCTATTTCAGACGAACGAGATCTTCCTGCTCTTCGGGCGTCTTTTTAATTAGGCAGCTATTAGGTATTTCACGTTGTGACGTCACTGCCACCAAATTCAAAATGTCGGCACGCAGAAGACCAAACAAACACGAGTGAATGTACACGACTTGGCACGTTCATGGCAATACAAAAAAGCCCGAAAAACATAACAAATGTTCAACATATCAATTACACAATCAAGAATATTTCATCTTCTAAAAATACCTTAATTAATAGTAATTTAATTGTGACACTTAGAAATATAATTAAATATTTCTGCCCAAGATATCACTAAACGCTCGCGCGCGAACCACATGTTCACGTTCCTGGATTTTTGTTTTACAATAAAAATTGTAAAACGTTCTAAAAACTTTTGGAACGAAATCTTTTTAAATTCTTAAATATTTAGTTGAGGATGTCGAACGCTCTACCGTACTCAGACGTACCGCGCGCGGCAACATAATTTTATCGATAAAAGTGCACACCAATTGATAGCCCTAGCGGACCGACTGAACGGAACGGATACGCTACAGCGTATTTTTATAGTATCCACATCTTATCCTCTCCATATCATGCAAGAAAAGCTAATTAAAAAAGGAAGATGAACATTCAACTTGTCGAATTTCGGATTCTACGTGCAATTTCCCGTTAAACGGTCACGGAGCTATTGCAATAGTTTTTCTTGCAACGTTAAAAACTTTAAAAAAATATTATACCTCTCATTACTGTGGGCTGAAGGCGACTTCAAACGCATCGTCGTTCAGTACTGCTATGTACTTACGCGATTATGGATGCGCTTGAAGTCGCCTTCAGCCCACGTTGTCGATAGGTATTATATTTTTCATAAGTTTTTTATGTTGCAAGGAAAACTATTGCAATTACTCCGTGACCTTCTGACGTAAAATTTCACGTAGAATCCGAATTGCAACAAGTTAAATGTTCATCTTGTTTTTTTAATGAGTTTGTCTTGCATGATATGGAAAGGATACGATGTGGATACTATAAGGATACGCTATAGCGTATCCATTCCGTTCATTCGGTCCGCCAGGGAGGCAGTAGGTTCAGGTTAAAAATGTAATTGTTTGGTTGAAATATCAATTGTTACGTGCTTCGTTTAAAATTCATCTTTTTTGGTTGAAAAATTGATTATTGGACTTAAAGTTGAATTACTTTGTAAGGAAATTAATTTTTTCCAATTATTATTCATAATTATAGTTGGAAATTCAAATATTTGCTTTTCAATGAACTTTTATATTATACATTCTACTGTTTCGTAAAAAAATCATCTTTTTGGCTTGAAAATTAAACTATTTGGTTAAAAATTAAACATTTTGACAATTCGTCTTCTTGGCTTAAAAATTAAATTATTACAATTCAATTGTCAAACGAAAAAGACGAATTATCTACAAAAAAGTTGAATTTTCAACCCGAGAATATGATCTTTTCAACCAAACAGTGTAATTTTTAACCAAATAGTTTAATTTTTTACTACATTGTTGAATTTTCGAACCAAAAGGATGATTTTTTCACAAAACAGTAGACTTTTACTAGAAAGTATCTTTTTTGGTAGAGCACTAATCTTCTTGGTGGGAAAGTAATCTATTTGCTTGAAACTGTGTATTGTATATTGTATGAATTAAAAATTCAACTATTTCATAGAGAGTTCATTTTTTTTTTTAAAGGTCGTCTTCTTCAAAGCTACAAAAAATAATTGAGTCTAGCTCTTACAGAACACCAGTTATAGCCTCTTATGGCAGGCTGCTTTTTGTGGAACTTCATCATAGGTAGCATTTTTTATTTAAAACTCATTTTGTATGTATTGCATCACTACTTTTCAAATTTCCTTTGACGCTTGTGCTTGGAACAGAAAGTCATCAGAAGGCCAGGTTTAAAAATTATCATTTAGAGAAAATGTATAGATTCTTTATTAATAGATTTAATGATCCTTTATTATTACTTCATATATTTCTAATGTATTGATACAATAAATGAGTCTTAGAATGGCATTAGTGAATGAAAAATTCATTGGGCTGTTGCACTTGAACAAAATAGTTACAATAATTCGATTATTCATCTTGTAAAAAGAATTGCCCAAATAGCAGCCTGCTATAAGAGACTATAACTGGTGTTCTGTAAGAGGCCGAATCTTTTTTTTCAGTATTAAAGATAATTTAATCTGTTTTAATACATTTCCATATCATTTTCATGTAGGATGTACAGAGGACAAAATATTATTCAAAAATAAACAGATTTGACGTATTTTTTCCTGAAAAATCTCTTTCAGACGTCATAACTTCGAAACTATTTATGCTAGAACAATCTTCTTATTTTCAAATTGTTCAGAAATTGACGAACTTTTATTTTGCTTTTCAGAAGCTTTAGGTAAAATGAACAATAAACGTAGAATTTTGAAAAAACTTTTACCTTTTTACACATTTTTCAAAATTGAAAAGTGAGGTAAGAGTCAATCAATATTAATCACATGACCGAATCCATTTTAAATTAGGCCGGATCTACATTTGAAGTCGCAAAATCTCTCGGGGACAAAATATGTTGTTTTCTAGAGGAAATTGGGCAACACTTACTTTGGCGACTTGTGAAAAAAATGTTTCCGATATTATGCGTCTTTGAATTTTTTGCTTTGTTTTTCAAAAAAATCCAAATTTTTTCTTTCAATTTATATAACTTTTGACCTAATTGAGATATTCAAGATTTTCTCAAAAAACCCACCCATATTTTTTGCCATTTTTTCTAAGATTTTTACTATCATAAGGAAAACACCTTGTGAGTTTTATGCGGGCTGAATAACTTTTGTGGCCAGGAGAATGTTTTTTTTCATGAAATCGAATTTTCGCATTTTTCTTGCAAAGAATAACAGATACGAAAAAATGTAAATGAAATAATTGGTACAGTTAGAAAAGTTCTACAAAAAGTTCCTTCACTCATTTATGATATTTTTTACCATTTCTGAGAAGAATAAAGAAATTCAATTTTCATTTAAAAAATGCTCTTGACTACAAAACAATTTTAGCCCTCATAAAACTTATAGAATTTTTTTTTCTATAAATAAAAATTTGTAAAAAATATTTTTACAAAATTGGGGTTTGCCCCTTTTCAGAGAAATTGTCCATCTGTCCGTCAACTTGTTTTTCAAATTTTATACATAAATGAACAATTTTATTTCGAAAATGTCTTTATATGAAAATTTAGATTCACAATAATAGGTAAAACTCGAAGAATAAATTTGAATGCCAAACGACAAGAGTGCCCTGATTTTGACAACTTTACACAGAGCAGCAATTTATAATATAGTTAATAACATAGTTGTACAGATGAAAGAATTCGCTGCCCGGCTGCAACTGTAGTTTCCGAAAGAGATATCGAATTTTTTTATTTTTCTGGGGAATGGTTCAACATATCATAAGTGAGTAAAGGAACTTTTTGCAGAACTTTTCTCACGGTGCCAATTATTTTCCTCACTTTTTTTCGTATCTTAAAATTGTTAAAATTCGTGTCGTGAAATTGGCAACAAATATAAGTGTGGGTTTTCTGAGAAAATCGACTTTTAGTTTTCTCATGGATTTCGAAAGAAGACGATAAACTCTACCAGTGTCTGAAGAAAATGTTAAATATCAATTAGGTCAAAAGTTACATAAATTTGAAAAAATGGATTTTTTTTAAATACAAGGCAAAAAATTCAAATACGCATAATTTTTTTGGACGCAAAATTTGCAACTTTTACCACAGAAAACTTTACTTATTAGTTGTACCTTTCGAAAAAATAACATGAATTGATGAAAAAATAACAAATCTCAAATCGTTTAAATGGGGCCTAACGATTTTTTTCATATTCGGTAAAAATACTCAGGACGCATCCCCAAAACATAATTGCTGGGGTACAAACTTTAGCCTGCTCTTTTAAGTGAAACTTGGTTCTGAGGAGGCGTGGGCTACATAACTCTTCCTTGTAGGCGCTCGGCTTAAAGAAATTAAGAAATATTTCCAAAATGTATACATTTTTTATTTGTATATGTTTTAATTTTGAAAATATATTTTAACGGAAAAATGCATAGAACTCCGAGTCAGAAATTGAAAAAAAATTATAGAACTCACGACATCAGTACAAATTTGAAATGTTTGAAAAACAAGCTCTTGACTTTTTCCTATTTTTTAAGCCTTGTGAAAACCTAACAATAATAAAATTATTACCGAATCTTGTCGACAACTCCTAGAGAGATTAGGACTATAGACCAATAAAAACTGTACGCGTACTAAAAACTGTTGTTTTGTTCTTCCGTCCTTATTGAAAGTTAAAATAGCCGAAAAAAAGAATTATGTTTAAAGGGTTATTATGTTTAAAATAAATACTACACGTCTTCGAAAAATGATCTACAGTAAATTTATAGATCTTTTTCAGATGAATAATTTTCTTTTGCATATATTTTCTAGTTTGAATAGCTTTTATGGAAAATCAATATTTCCAGTTTTTAAAGCGTTATGGCATTTAAAACAAAAACTATGTGCCTTATCAAACAAGGGTGTGAAGTAAATTTGTAGATCCTTTCGAGTTGAATAGTTTATCATGCTGAAATCTTTTTTTGTTTCTGGGAAAATTTTATTTTGAAAATGGAATGAAATTTTTTTGAAGTGTTATCACGATTAAAAAAAACCTATACCTTGGGGTATTATAAAAAAAATCCGAATCTCAACTTGCACCTTCGATTTTTTTGTTCCTGTTGGGTTAAAAATGAACCCCCTAGGGGGAGAAATAAATCAGATAATATTGAGAGGTCGCTCATCGCGAATTTCTCTGTTTTCCACAGAAAAATCAATGTTTTTCGAAAACGGTAGACCATAACGCAAAATTGTAAAGAAAATAAAAGATGCGGCTCATCAAAATTGGTATTTTTTTGATAAAATTCATTGAAATAATGCATAGTTAAGAAGATGTATGAAGAAAATTGTTATAAAGAAGCGACAATCATCTATTCCACTCGCTGAGAAATCTTCAATACACATTTAAATCATGTTTAGGTCCTTAAAATAATGCATATTAATCAATTTCTTTAAAAAAAGTTTTTGCATAATTCTAACCTCAAATGTCTTACAATTCGAAGGTAATACTTTGAAAAGTACACACACATTATTAAAATGAATATGACAACGGAATCACTGAGACCCTTCAATTAACTTACAGTTTGTTTTGCATCTTCAAATTTCTGATTAGTGATTAATATGCAAAATTACTATTAATTTTAATGAAGACCTCTCAGTAAGTGGACTGGATGATTAACGCTTCTTTGTTACAATTTTCTTCATATATCTTCTCAAATATGCATAATTTCAAAAACATTTGGCAACAAAACATACTCATTTTAATCTGATGCACCTTTTATATTTTTTATAATTTTGCGTTATGATATACTATTTACAAAAAAAAATTTTTTTCCTTGTTGGAAACAAAAAAATCCACGATGAGATTCATTTTTAACCCAGAAGTAACAAAAAAATTGCAGACGCAAGTTTCGATTCTGATTTCCTTTTTTTCAACACCCCTACTATACGTCACCTTAAAAAAAGTATTCAGAAAATTTGTAGATCTGTTTGAGATAAATAATTTTTCATCATGAAATTTTTTCTTCTCTTGCTTAATTTTGCTGGAAAATTGAATTTTTGATTTTTGAAAAAGCTTTTCTGATGAATAAAACCAGAACTGTTTATCAAAAATTGTTGGTTGACGAAAAATTCAATTCAGCACAATAATAACTCGGCGGAAAATCGCCAACAATACACTCAGAGGAAATATTGAGTTGATTCAACAAAACGATTTGTTCAACCTAATTTATTTGTTGTGTTTATGAGAATTGTATTTTTACAGATGATTCATAATATGGCAAAAGAGAAGCAAGGAGGTTAATAGTTTTTTTTAAGTTAATAAACAATGTGTATGTTTATTTTATGCAATACACTATTACACTAGATTTGTTCTTTGCAAAACACATTTACACAATTTGCAGAGTAGTAATTTTGCCGGTACATATCGATTACAGATGTTACCGAATTCTCGTCAGTACGCTTACTGACTATTTCGGAACCAGTTATTAACAGATAAATGTATATTGAGTCGCTCACTCTCTGTGACAAAGATAACGAGAATCAAGTTTCCTTTACATTTACTCTCACTCTTAACATACCGCTCGCCTCGTGGTGTTGGAGCAGCACGAAATTAACTTAAATTTTATTTATTAGATTTATGAGGATTGCATTAATCTAAAAAACAGGTAGTAAGATTTGTAATGTTAATATATGTGCCGCCCGCCGTCTAGAGACGGAGCCTAAGTTTAACAACAGCCGCCCGCTATGAGTAATATTTACATGTCGCAGAAAAATCATTCTGGAGGTGCTTAACAGCTGAAGAGAGTTTACACTCAGTTTGAATACAAACAAAAAAAAAATTAATAATAAAAGTTGAAGCATAATATGAAAAAAGAAGGTGTACGTATATTCGATTAGTGCTTCCTTAAAAATTAGTCTTTCAACGAATGAAGTGCCCTTCAATTGGGTCACTTAAGCAACAAGACCATCGGTCAACTCAGCAGCTCCCATAGCAGAAATTGGTAATAGGCAGATTTTGGAAATCGGGCGGTCGTACTCTGAAGAAGCAGTCTTAATACGTACGGTACGGACCAGACCATCGCTTCCAGGCCGACATTCAATAATTCGACCCAATTGCCATTTAGACGGAGGAAGTGCATCATGTCGAATAAAGACCATATCTCCCTCTTTAACATTAGGCTGTTGTTTTTTCCATACGTGACGTTGTTGTAAAGAATGTAAATATTCCACGTTCCACCGTCGCCAGAATATTTCAGCTATACGTTGCACTATTTGCCATCGATTTAATCTATTTTCCTGAACAAATTCTACAGAAGGTTCCGGAGGACTAGTCATAGGAGCTCCTATCAAAAAATGACCTGGTGTTAAATAAAAAAAATCATCCGGATCATCAGAGAGAGGACCGATAGGTCGAGAGTTGAGACAAGCCTCGATACGCGATAGAGTAGTTGTAAATTCTTCGAACGTAAGAGTATGAGATCCCACGCATCTACGCAAGTGGTGTTTGAGACTTTTGACACCCGCCTCCCATAGACCTCCAAAGTTAGGAGCAGAAGGGGGAATGTAATGCCAAGTAGTTCCCTCAAGTGATAAAAGATTGTGTAGATCAGGATCCTGACGCAATTGAGACAGGTTATTTCGCAATTCCCGATCAGCACCCTGAAAGGTAGTGCCATTATCGCTGTAAATATGTGCGGGCATGCCTCGGCGAGCAACAAAACGCTGATAGGCAGCCAGAAAACCCTGTGAGGAATAGTCCGAGACCAATTCCAAGTGAATTGCTCTGGTTACACAGCAGATGAAAAGTGCTACATAGCCCTTATAACTTTTACGACCTCGACCTGGGAAAAAACGAATCTGGAAAGGACCTGCGTAGTCTACTCCAGTATGACTGAATGTTCTAGAACTTGTCGTCCTAAATTCAGGCAAGTTACCCATTAATTGTTCAACGATAGCAGCACGTTGGCGAATACAAATCACGCAGTTACGAATTAAATTCTTTACCAAATTCCGGCCCCCGATTACCCAGAATCCTTGGCGAAGTGTGTATAGGGTCAGCTGAATGCCACCATGCATGGCTCTCAAGTGAGCATGCCGAGCAATCAGATCCGAAACGCGGTGATTAGGCAGAATAACCGGATGTTTTTGATCATAACCTATAGGAGCCTTATGTAGCCGACCTCCCAAACGTAGGACGGCTGAACCATCCAAAAACGGATTGAGCGCTTTTAAAGATGAGTTTGAAAAAATCGGATCTCCCTTTTTTAGCATACGAATTTCGGTAGCATAGGCAGTACCTTGGACATTATGTATCCAGAATAAAGAAGCCTGTTTAATTTCAGAAGAGCAAAGAGCAGAGGAACGTAACTGCTCAGCAGAATCAGGCAATTTTTCCAATTTTCTGCGCAGAACCTTAATAAATCGCAAACAATAGGCTGTAACTCTGATTAATTTAGGCCATGATGAAAATTCATCAGCCAAGTGCGATATATTTGAACTTTCCTTGTTAACAAGATGAGCCACCTGTGTTTTAGGCATCGTCTTTTGCTCAAGATCAATTCCCTTCGGCAAAGGAGGACATGAGTCAGGCCACGTCACCGAGTTACGCGATAGCCATGGTGGACCTTGCCACCACAATTCATGATTGAGCACTTGTTCGGGCAAAATTCCCCTTGAAGCGCAGTCAGCAGGATTGTCCCTAGTTGAAACATGTCTCCACTTGGCATGTGGAACATGTTTATGAACTTGTGCGACTCGATTTGCAATAAAGGTTCTCCAGGAAGAAGGATGCTTGCTGAGCCAAGCAAGAACTACTGTAGAATCGGTGTGACAGTATAAGGGAATTTTTTCAAAACCCAAGGTGTTTATAATAAAATGTACTGTTTTTGCTAGTAATTGAGCCCCGCACAATTCTAATCGAGGAATACTCACTGGAAGAATTGGGGCGACTTTAGTCTTTGCAAATAACAACGTTACCTGCACTTCGCCGCCTTCCTGAAGAATACGAAGATATACTACTGCAGAATAGGCTCTCGCCGAAGCATCAGAGAACCCATGTAGTTCGCAACCTAAACTCGATCGAGTTTGTCCTGACCATCTTGGTATTCGAATTTCTTCTAGTTTTGGAAGCCCTGTGTAATAGGCATTCCACTGACTCAATAAATCATCTGGAAGGGGATCATCCCAATCCAGCTTACGCAACCAGATTTGTTGCATCATTTGTTTAGCCATGATCACAACAGGAGAAAGCCATCCCAGTGGATCGTAAAGTTTGGCTATAACAGAGAGAATTTTTCTCTTGGTTGGTTGGTCAATAGGGAAAGCCTCTACATGAATTTTAAATTTATCTGAAGGCGGATCCCAATGTAAACCCAGTACCTTCATTTGTATGTCTTCCCCAGAAAAAAAGTCGAAGGCTCTTTCATGGTTCCCTTGTGGACAATCAGACAACAACGGTTCATAGTTCGTTGCCCACTTTCGAAGATGAAAACCACCTCGCTCCATCAATTAAGAGACTTGTACTCTCAACATTTTGGCTTCCTCAATCTCATCCGCGCCAAAGAGTACATCATCAACATAAACGTTATTCTCTAGAATAACTTTGGCCTGAGGAAAATCAGAGCCGTCGTCAATCGCCAATTGTTTAATAACTCGATTGGCAAGATAGGGAGCGCAGGCCGTTCCATAAGTGACTGTTGTCAGCTGCCATGCTTCAAGCTTACCTTCTTCACAAAACCATAGAATGCGTTGACAATCCCAATCGCGCGGATCTATTTTAATTTGACGGAACATTTTCTCCACGTCAGCTACAAAAACAAATTGATATCCGCGCCAACGCATAATAATTGAGACCAAATCTGTTAATAATTTTGGTACCACTTGCAAATGTGAATTTAATGAGGAGCCATTAGATGTGAGACTTGAAGCGTTAAAAACAACACGTAAATGTGTAGTGGAACTACTCTCTTCTAGAATAGGATGATGCGGCAAGTAAACGGTCTGAGGCGTATCTGACTCCAAAAAATCTGAAACATACTTCATATGATTTAACTGACGGTATTCAGTTAAGAAAGCTGCATATTCAGTTTGAAGGTCTGGTTTTGTAATTAAACGAGCCTCATTCTTTTGTAAAATCAATTTTGCTCTACCTAATGAATTTCCGATGTCTATCGGAGGCCCATTTTTAAAGGGCAAACGAACCATGTATTGACCAGAAGGCAATCGTTGGTACGTGGAACAGAAATATTCCTCACAACGAATTTCATCTTCTGTTAAAGAAGATGTAAATGGAGGTTCTTCCATTTGCCAAAAACGAGATAAATCTTCATGAAGTACCTCCTCAGTGATACTGAGATGTGTGGCGACAGCACCACCATCAGAGAAATTGCGCAATGGACCAGATAATATCCAACCAAATACACTGTTTTGTGCGGTTAAAGTCCCCAATGTGCCTTGTTTCAAACCAGGCAATAAGCAAGATCCAAAACGATCCGCTCCTAAGATAATGTCTACTTGATGGGATCCGAAAGGATCAGGATCAGCTAGGCTGAGTTGTTTTAACTCTTTCCTATTTATTCCACTTGGCAAATCAGGTGGAGAATAAGATGTTAAATTCTGCAGTACTAATGCGTACAAAGATATTGAATTTGAATTGCCTTCCTTGGGACGCAACCATACTTTCGCAAGTTTCTTTGCCGTACCAATAAATTCTCCTCCTACTCCAAAAACTTGTGTATCAATCCTTTGATAAGTAGGCTTCAAAATCTTAAGAACTTTCTCAGACAAAAAACTACATTCAGAGCCCTGATCTAACAATACTCGAAATCGACCGCATCTACCATTATCTGACTCTAATTCAATAATAGCCGTAGCTAGTAAGGTGGAACGTGAAGCAAAATCATAATTGTTTAAAAAGCATGAAATATTATTAGTTAAAACATGATGTGTTCCTCTTATAGTCAATGGAGTTGCCTGATTGATCTGTTCATGATTATTAGTTTGAGATGTAGATGCCACCTGTGACGTAACCGATGTCGAATCCGTCAAGTTATTCGAGTAAGTTTGAGCTGCTGAGTTAACCGATGAATCTTTATATTCAACATGTAGTAAAGTGTTGTGCTTCCGACGACATTTTGCACAAGAAAACCTGCTAGAACAATTATAAGGTTTATGCCCTGGAGTCAAACAATTGATACATGCGTGTTTCTGAAAAACGAATTCTTTTCTTTTATCAACAGGCATTGCCTTAAAATCTTTACACTTAAAAAGTGTGTGATTCTCCTTGCAGAGGAGACATTTTGAATTAGAAGAGGCAGCATGACTTTTGATAGACTGCGACTTGTTTGACTTACTTTTTTCCGTCAATCCGGATTTTGAAAGTTGTATTGCTTCTAGTGTTCTAATTCTTGTCGCTAAAAATTCGTCTAAAACTTCGTAAGAAGGATATTCAGTGCTTGAGCCTAGCTGCGTCTCCCATTCTTTTAAGGAAACGACATCAAAACGTCGTACTGTCCAAAAAACAATAATATCGTCCCAATGTATGGTAGGACGTTTTAAATTTTGGAGCGCAGCAAGAGATTCATTGGTGGTGTCACGCGACAATTTTAAATCATCAATAGAATTATTGCTAACATGAGGTATACTCGCTAAAGCACTAAGATGAGCACCAATCAATGATCTCTTGTTGTCATATCTTTTTTTTATTGCCTCCCAAGTAGTCTGAAAATTAGCATCAGTGACTTTAATGTGTTTAATTAGATGTTCGGCCTCTCCAGTCAAAGATGTCTTTAGATACTGAAAACGTATAATGCTTGACAAAGAATCGTTGCGTACAATTAGAGCTTCAAACAGATCGCGAAAATTTTCCCAATCGGTATAGTTACCAGAAAAAGATGGAATATTAATTTTTGGTAACTTTAGAACATTAGAATTCTGATGTATGACATTTTCCCTAAAAGAACGTTCTGGAAGTTCTGATTCGTGTGGAAGAAGAGCATCAATTTGACAATTAATAAAGTCGTAAGCATCATGAAAGGCATCTTCGATTTTTAAAAACTGATTTTGAGTAAAATATTCAATTTTCAGTTTATCTTCCGCCGATGCGAGTTTGTGAACTGTTAAATCCAAATCTATACATTGTTCCCATTTTTGTTTCAATAAATCAAGACGTCCACGTGCAGTGGTAATATTTCTTTTCGCAGTGGGAATTTTTTTATAATTCGATTCTGTTCGTAAAATCGAATCATGCAATTTTTGTAGTTGTATTCCTAAAGTCTTTAGATCCGTTTCCATTTTGACAGTAATTTTCAAACAATATTTAGAAAATTACTGTTTCAATGAGAGAACATTATTTTAATCATAATGATTCAAATTGAAAATAATGAGCAAGCGTACATGATTAGAATATTTATGACTTACGTTGATAGTGCTACAAAAAAAAAAAAGAAGAAGCTTTAAACATGAAAGCATAAATTTCTAAAAAAAAACCTCACGCTGCAGTAGAATTTCCTTGGTAAAGTTGACAGCTGGCAGTAACATCGTTTTGCGGTTCTTGGGGTAGTATATCTCCTGTAGACCAAGAAGAGAGCAGAAAAAAGGGGGAAGTTTTCATGAATTTCCCTTTAAAAACTGAGGATTACTCAGAATTTTATACGTGACAGAAGAAAACTTCTATCAGCTGAACAGCAGGATTGCATCCTTCATAGAGAGACCAAAATAAATTATGGCCGAACGATATTTCCCAGAGTGAGAGAAAGCCACTGTTAGCAAAGAGGTAGTGCTAAACCACAATGAGCATTGAGTTATATATCAGAGGCGTCTTATCAAGCAAGTGTACTCGTCTGCGTGAGCACACTACTTTGACTTTAGGAAGATATATGCTTCGTCGCTGTGAACTCGTTTACTTGAGAACACACACATTCATATCAAAATTTGAATTTGCACTAGTCACTGTCCAAGTCAAGAAAAAACTGTCCTAATCAAATATGTATTGATGTTGCACTGTTGTAAACGTACATACTGAACGATTACTTAAAAGAGAAAAAAAGAAGGCACAACTTATTTCTGGAGAAATCAGTGTGATAGTCTGAACAGTTCGATTTCAAATTAACCGACGTGACGCCATGTTAAAACTGGAGTGTTCGAAACGTTTAATCGTTGAAAACTGCATTTTTTCGTTTTCATGTTTCAGAATCCACTAAAAAACACACCTCACTATCCCGGACGAGCCCCCAAATGTTTATGAGAATTGTATTTTTACAGATGATTCATAATATGGCAAAAGAGAAGCAAGGAGGTTAATAGTTTTTTTTAAGTTAATAAACAATGTGTATGTTTATTTTATGCAATACACTATTACACTAGATTTGTTCTTTGCAAAACACATTTACACAATTTGCAGAGTAGTAATTTTGCCGGTACATATCGATTACAGATGTTACCGATTTCTCGTCAGTACGCTTACTGACTATTTCGGAACCAGTTATTAACAGATAAATGTATATTGAGTCGCTCACTCTCTGTGACAAAGATAACGAGAATCAAGTTTCCTTTACATTTACTCTCACTCTTAACAGTTGGAACTGAAAAATTTTGTCAGGACAAATAAACCTTTGGTTATTTTTAAGAAACACAACGAATTGCTTTGGTCAATTCAGAGTAATTACCCAGTTGAGCATGTTTAGTTGAGTCAAGCAAATAAATGTTTTGAGCGCAATATATTATTTATTAGAAAATTATTTGGTTAGAGTAACGAAATAATTTGGTTGATTCTACCAAATACTTCCATTGACTACACTAAACATGCCGAAACAGATGATGTCAGCTCACGCCGGTGAACAGTTTGCGTGTCGAAAAGTTTCTCACCGTGCGTCGTGTTGCGAATTAGTAAAAAAAAATAGTGATACGAACGACACTAACAATGTCAACTTTTTTAGAAAACTGGGATTTGAAACAGTACGCAGAATATTTCGAACGTAAGTGGAACCTTTAGTTAGCAGGGTTGACATCGGTGCAGGCAATCTAACCTCGAAATTCATAAGTGATGAAAGAACCTCACACAAACGTATGGAAAAAGGCCTTTCTGTAAAATTGGGTCAAAGTGCGGTTCAGTAATGCTGCAGTGATGCGTATCAAAAGTATTTGATCAAAAGCTTTTGTCCTAGAATACAATTTTTTGAAAGTCAAGATCTAGATACATTTTGATTGAACGGAAGAACCAAAATATTTGTTTGGACTAACCTAAATATTTGCTTGGATCAACCAAAATATTTATTACAATCAACCAAACTTTATTAACCACAAAATTTGGCTGAATTAACCAAGCATTTGACTGACCATATAGCAATATATTTATTTGTTTGACCCAACAAATTTTTGTTGAATCAACCAAACTTTTTTCTGAGTGTAAAAATATCGAAATTGCGAGGTTTTTGGGCCATCCATTGTTTTCACAAGCGGTCTTGAGAATATGTACACGTATATATTTTCTTATCCTTGAAAGAACATTTCAAGTGAGGTACACTTTTCTGCAATCAAATATGACGTCAGTAAAGTAATAAACTTTTTATTTGTGAACTTTTTCTCTAGGAACAACGTTAGTAACTTGTTTTCAGTTTGCTATATGTATTACATTCACAATATTATTAGGAAGACGTAGCACACATATGTAACATAGCAGTAAAATACCAAATCATTAAATCCGAAGTTTCAAACATATACAAAATAACACCATCTCTGATAAATTAATCTCAGCCCAATATGTCGGAAAGTCGCCAACAATAAAACACACAGTCCTGATGTCAATAAAGCAATCAATTTTCTGTCCGTGAATTTTTTCCAGAGACAATGTTAATAATTTTTTTAATTCGCTTTTTTCTATCTATATTGCAATATTATTTGAAATAAGAAACACATATATGGTACATCAAAGTCAAATTTCAGATCATATAATCTTACATTTTAAACATATGAATACATAGTGAAATTCAATTCCTTCTATAAATCTTCTCTTAAAAATTGTGATTCATTATTTCAGTCTAAAATCGTGAAAATATTACAATAGAAACTAAAGAATATTTTTTTGACAAAAAAATTACATATACACTAAAAGAAATTTTGTGACAATTCTTGCTATTTTAATATTCATAATTGATATAGTCGATTACGATATGGGGAAATCGTGTAGATATACAAATTATTGTTAGCGTACTTACGAAACTTTACAATTAAAATATGAAAAGTTTATATCTTGAAAAACAAGAATTGGTATATTCAATAAAAAAGATTAATAAGATCATAAGATTTTTGCTATTGAATGTACCAATTCTTGTTCCCAAGATATTACGTTTTCATATTTTAATTGTAAAGTTTCGTAAGTACGCTAACAATAATTTTTATATCTACACGATTTCCCTAAATCGTAATCGACTATATCAATTATGAATATTGAAATAGCAAGTATTGTTACAAATTCATAGAATTCGCGGAATTCATGAAATTAATAGAATTCACGAAATTCATGAAATTCAAGAAATGTATGGAATTCTCAGAATTCATGAGATTTAAGGAAATCATTGAACTCACAAAATTCACAGAATTTACTTCATTCATGGAATTTAGTGAATTCCATAAATGCGCATTCATGAGTAATCCCTAACCCTACTGCGCACCTGTAGGTGTCATAGAACTCTACTGCGTAGATATCGGTGTTATATAACTCCACTGCGCAGCTGTATGTGGAAACTCCACTGCGAAGTATATTTTGAATGTCATCAATTTTTATTCGATTTTGAGAAATTGTACTTCTACCTTATTCATTTACGAAAGCAGGCATACTACATACGCTCTAGTTGTTAACAATGGTTATACATGTTATAAGTCCGCAAGAAGTTGAAACACAAAGTTTGAAATGTTGAAAATACTCTAACTGAATTTTCGTCTAATCGAAACATTTTATTGGGACAGTTTCACAATATAATCGATATTCAGTGAAAATTTGGAGTTAAATTTTGCATTATAATAGAAAAAAATCGTTTTGTATTGAAATCTTACTTTGTGGATGTGAAATGATAGTTACAAACCCAGAAATCGCAGTCTTCAAAAGTAGGGTAACTTTGACAAAGAATATTTTTAATATCATCAATATTTATTGAATTTTAGGAAATATTCCTTGTACCTTATTCATTTACGAATTCAGTGAAAATTTGGAAATAATTTTGCATTATACTACAAAAAAAGCGTTCTGTATTCAAATCTTACTTTTTACTTGTAAAATAATAGTTTCAAACCGAGAAATTAGTCTTCAAAAGTAGGGCAACTTTCACCAAGCATATTTTGAATGTGATCAATTTTTATTCAATTTTGAGAAATTTTACTCCTACCTTATTTATTTACGAAAGCAGGCATGCTACATAAACATACCTTGCTGTTGGTGGGGAGGCTTAAGCATGTGGGACATAGGGGTCGAAAGGACCTCGGCCTGCATGCGCGTGGATATGAATGAAAGGATCCCTATAAACGGGCTCTCCTGGCATGTGTGATTACGGAATGGTAGAAGGGGGGAAGAGCCTAGCTAACACGGTCCTCTGGATCCCTGGGTCGAGGCCCCTCCCGGACCGACTTGCAGTTTGTAATCGGGACAGGAGTGACCTGCGGCCCATATAGCGACTAAGAAACAGCCCTCCGTTTTTGTTATGGTGGTTTGCAAGCGGATATTGATTATCTCACTCAATATGACCACCCCCCTAAGCTGTGGGTGTAGAGCGAACGTGCTCATGGCACTTTGGCACCTAGGGGTTACGAAGGTGTCTTAACGGCCTCTCGGGGACACTGGACGACCTCCCCGAGTAATAACCAAGTAATAACCTCCCCCTGCATTCGGGGCTCTGCCGGGGCTGACCTTTATTCCCCTAGCTTCTCGTGGTATGAATTATGGATTTGAATTTGAACATGCTAAATGATGGAAAAGGAGGAGGAGAAAGAAGGGAGGTGGCGGAGAGGGGTGAGGGGTTGGGCCTTCACGGGCTCAACTTAACTCTTACCCCTCTATATGTCTCTTCGGCAAGCCAAGTTCAGTTGATGGCTGTGCCCCCAGTTCCCTCGGGAGCTGAGGGATCGACAGTCCCTCTGAACGAGGCTATGGTATTGGGAGAGGCCAATCCTCCCTCCAGTAAGGAAAATGGAATCAATGGTTCCCAGAAAAGGAGATTGAGGAGAAAAGCGCGGCAGGCTAGAGAAGCAGCTGCGGGAGCTAGAGCGTCGGCAGTTGAAGGGCTGACATCCAGCACTGAGGCACAAAAGAGAGGTAGAGGCTCGGAGGGCACCCCACCGGGGGTGGCGGGGCCTGTGAAGAGGCACAAGCCAGCCCAGCTGCCGACGAACAGAGAGTCGTCGGGAGCTGGACTGACGGCTGCTCAGAGGACCAACCCCCTGACGGTGGTGGTGGCTGACACCAACTACCCGGACTCATTGCTCACGGAGGAGCAGTTTGAGATTTTCAGGAAGGCCACCTTGAGGGCGCTTGGAAAAGTGTCCCCAGAGCAGTGGCCAAGATTTGTGACCTTCTTCTGTAGAGGAGGGGTCTTTGTATTTGTGGCAGCCGACTCCGCGGCTAAAGCTTGGCTACTCAAAGCGGTGGTCGAGACAGAGTCGTGGGAAGGTGCGTCCCTTAAGGTGGGTGGGGTTGAGTTGCTCCAAAAGATGGTAAGAGCTACGGCGTGGTTCCCGGGCAAACCGGAAGACCCGTCTGAGGTGCTCCGTCGTTTGGAGGGATTCAATCCCTCACTGAAGACAGCGTCCTGGCGGATTGTCGGGCACGAAAAGCCTCAGGAAGGAGGCACAATGGGAGGTTCTAGGCATCTCCTAGTTGTGTATATTCCTGAGTTCCAAACGGGGGCCCTTTCGGCCCTCAACAACAGGCCCTTCTATCCCTTTGGACAGGTCAACTTTAGGGTTACCGGCCAGGGACAGGAGGGGTCTGTTGAGACGCAGGAAGATCGGGAGCAGACCTAAATTACTGCTTTTGGTCTCACCATTACCCAGATTAACTCGCATCACAGGAAAGGCGCCTCTGCAGTTTTGCAGAGGGGCATGGCTGCGAAGCATACAGGTATCTCGCTAATCCAAGAACCATGGTTAGTTCAAAATACCATAAGGGGATTAGGGGGGGCTTGCCTTTTTTGTTACAGGGACCCGAAGGCAGCCAAACCGAGGACATTTATACTGACGAAGGGAGTTAGTGCTGTCCCGCTGCTTGAATGTTCGAGAGACCTGACGGTGATAGCCATGAATCTCAAAGAAATAAGGAGGCGAGTTCTACGATCAGCCTATTTTCCTTATGACAGCGATACCAATCCACCAGTGGAGGTATGCACACTGGTGGAATATTGCAAGGTAAGAGGCATGCCTCGTCTGTTGGGGTGCGATGCTAATTACCACCATACCTTGTGGGGTAGCACGGACGTCAACTCGAGAGGTAATGACCTACTGGAATATCTAATCACTACAGACTTAGATATTCTTAACACAGGGAACACCCCGACGTTCCGTAATTCGGTCAGGGAAGAAGTCATTGACATCACTCTCTGCACCAGTAATTCTAGGGACAGTATCAAGAAGTGGAGGGTTTCAGATGAACCCTCTCTCTCTCAGATCACTCACAGATAGAGTTTGTGTTGGAATCCGTTGTACCCGATGGACCTAAATGGGTCAGAAATCCAAGAAGAACGGACTGGGATCAGTTTTCCACGGAACTAAGATGTGCACTTTCAGAGGTCCCCAGGTCAATTCGAGACATGGACACTCTTGAGATGGCAGCCAAAACTTTCACGGAAGCCATCAAAGCTACTTACGAAAGTAAACGTCGACCTACAAGAGTCCGAGAGGCTGGGGAGACATACTGGTGGAATGGGAAACTCGAAGAGCTTCGCAGGGTAACCAGAGAGAGGTTCAGACGTGCCAGTATTGGCAAAACGAAGGAACTATGGACGTCATTCACATTGATGAGGGACGAGTACAGAGGTGCAATACGTAAGGCTAAGCAGGAGGGCTGGACCAACTTTTGCACAGCCATCGAGAAGGGAGCTGAGGCGGCTAGACTGGACAGGCTGCTTTCTCGAAATCCGGACGCTATTCTCGGCACTCTGAAATTGCCCGGAGGGGGATACTCAGAGTCCGACGGGGATACCTTGGCCCATCTGATTAGGGCACATTTTCCAAGCTTTTCAAGATCTGGAGAAGGGGGGATGGCAGCTCAGAGGCAGGCAAAGTCACCTGTGGCCCAGTTGGACCCCAAACGACGGCTTGCCAACGAGATTGTCATGCCCGCCAGGGTCAGGTGGGCCCTGAAATCCTTTAGTCCTTACAAGTCTCCTGGCCCGGATGGCATATATCCAGCCCTCTCACAGAGGGCTGGAGAGATCATCATAGGGCCGCTGGTGAGACTTGCTAGGGCTAGTTTGACGCTGGGATATGTCTCGACGGCCTGGAGGGGTACGAGGGTAGTCTTCATTCCGAAGGCAGGTAGGATCGGTTATACTTTACCCAAGGATTTCCGGCCCATCAGCCTAACTTCTTTCCTATTGGAAACAGTGGAAAGACTTGTGGATAGATATATCCACGGTGAAGTCTCGACTGGAAAGGATCAGGGGACTGATTTTGAGAGGCGTCACTGGAGCCTCGAAGTCGAAACCCACGGTGGCACTGGGGGCACTTATAGGCTTAGAGCCCCTCCATCTTACCATTAAAGCCGTTGCTGCGAAGGCGGCCTGGAGGCTAAATTTGGGGAATGACAGAAGGATCTCGACAGCAGTGAAGATTCCAGTCGACATCGCGAGAAGGCCGACCCTGAACATGCGACGCATACCTGCCCTGTGATGGAGACAACTGGTTTACAGATGGTTCCAGGAACGAGGAGAATGCAGGAGCCGGCGTATATCGTAGAAGGAATGTAATGGGCTTCACAATTGAGGTGGGGTCCTACGCCACAGTTCTACAATCTGAGATTATGGCCATACTCCAGTGTGCCTACAAGGCAAGAGAGTACGGCGATAAAAGGAACATCCGTATCTGCTCAGACAGCAGGGCTGCTATACTGGCCTTGAATGGAACAACGACTACGTCGTTATTAGTATGGGAATGCTTTGAAGCACTAAATACGTTAGCGACCGAAAACCGAGTCACTCTGCTTTGGATCCCTGGACACAGTGGTATCAAGGGCAATGAGATAACGGATAGGCTAGCCAAGGTAGCAGCAGGACGAAATTTTACTGGACCCGAGCCAGTGGTAGGTATTTCCAGCAGGTTAGTCACTGAAGTAATTAACAGTTGGCTGACTGAGGAACATGTCTGCAACAAGGTTGCAGACAGGCCAAAACACTCTTGGGCTTAAAGCTTAACTCCAACCGAGCTAGGGAAATACTCAAGCTCGGGAGGAATGAAATCAAAGTCCTAACAGAACTATTCATAGGACATGGGAAGTTAGGATATCACAGACATAAGATAGGGCTTGCAGAAAGTCCTCTCTGTCGTCTGTGCGGAAAGGATAGTCAGACATCCACTCACATCCTTTGCTACTGCCCTGCGGTTGCGGGGAAACGTCTAACACTCACAGGTAATTATTTTATCAGTGAGTTGCAGATATCAGCCAATAGCGTGGCTGCGGTCCTCTCCCTATGGAGAGGGCTATGGGGTCATGCTTAGGCTCACAAGGGGACGCAACGGGATTACCCAAGCGTCAGGGGCTGCTAAGGTCTCAACCCAGAACTAATAATAATAATAATAATAATAAAAGCCGCAAGAAGCTGAAACACAAAGTTTGAAATGTGTGAAATACTCTAACTGAATTTTCGTCTAATCGAAACATTTTATTGGGATAGTTCCACAATATAATCGATATTCAGTGAAAATTTGGAGTTAACTTATGCATTATATTAGAAAAGAATCGTTTTGTATTGAAATCTTACTTTGTGGATATAAAATGATAGTTACAAAGCCAGAAATCGCAGTCTTCAAAAGTAGGGTAACTTTGACAAAGAATATTTTTAATATCATCAATATTGATTGAATTTTAAGAAATGTTCCTTGTACCTTATTCATTTACGAATTCAGTGAAAATTTTGAAATAATTTTGCATTATACTATAAAAAAAGCATTCTGTATTGAAATCTTACTTTTTGCTTGTAAAATAATAGTTTCAAACCGAGAAATTAGTCTTCAAAAGCAGGGCAACTTTGACCAAGCATGTTTTGAATGTCATCAATTTTTATTCAATTTTGAGAAATTGTACTTCTACCTTATTTTTTTACGAAAGCAGGGATACTACATACGCTATAGCTGCTAACATTGGTTATACATATTATTTATCTGCAAGAAGTTGAAACACAAAGTTTGAAATGTTGAAAATACTCTAACTGAATTTTTGTCTAATCGAAACATTTTATTGGGATAGTTCCACAATATAATCGATATTCAGTGAAAATTTGGAGTTAAGTTTTGCATTATAATAGAAAAAAATCGTTTTGTATTGAAATCTTACTTACTTACTTTGCTGCTTTTGTAGTATAATGCAAGATTTATTTCCATTTCTTTCACTGAATTCGTAAATAAATAAGGTAGAAGGAATATTTCTCAAAATTTAATAAATATTGATGATATTAAAAATATGCTTGGTCGAAGTTACTCTACTTTTGAAAACGAATTTCTCGGTTCGAAACTATTAGTTGACAATAAAAAGTAAGATTTGAATACAAAACGCTTTTTTTGTAGCATAATGCAGAATTTATTTCCAAATTTTCACTAAATTCGTAGCTACATGAGGTAGAAGGAATTTTTCTCAAAATGTAATAAATATCGATGATGTTAGAAATATGCTTCGTCAAAGTTACCCTACTTTTGAAGACGAATTTCTCGGTTCGAAACTATTGTTTTACAAGTAAGAAGTAAGATTTCAATACAAAATGCTTTTTTTGTGGTATAATGCAGAATTTATTTCCAAATTTTCACTAAATTCGTAGCTACATGAGGTAGAAGGAATTTTTCTCAAAATTTAATAAATATCGATGATGTTGAAAATATGCTTCGTCAAAGTTACCCTACTTTTGAAGACTGATTTCTCGGTTTGTAACAATTATTTCACATTTAAAAAGTAAGATTTCAATCCAAAACGATTTTCTTCTAGTATAATGCCAAATTTCATTTCCAATTTTGGATTTTTCGACTTCGTGCGGCTACTATATCAGAAACTATTTTTGACAATTATTACTTGTGTGGAATACCTGAATTCATAAACGAATAACGTGGAAGGGATTTTTAAAGATAATTGAGAAGGAAATAAGTCTTGAAAGTAAACTGGGATCGAAAATATTAATCGATTCTTTTCAATTTTTTTTTGATTTACTCGTAATAATATAACGAAACTAATACAGTCTATTAAAATTTAGTTAAGAAATATTATACAAAATTTTGATTTTTCTGCGCCGTGTCTAATTTCAAACATGGGAATGTCGCGCCAGGCCAAAACCCGCGTGCTCGACAATCTCCCCCTGCCGCAAGGTTACCAGTTTCCAGACAATGCCTGACCCAGGCCGACTGTCCCCTGATGAAGACTTTATTGCCGGAAATTATTTCACACTTTTTTTCCGATTTACCCTTTTTCCCCGAAAATATTCCTACGGTAATTGGCTGTCGAAATTTTTTTTTTCACTAACAAGCTCCACCCTTTAGGGCGTGCTTATCATATTTCTGTCTCTCTCGCACACTCAACTCAGAATTCCCACAAGTTTCCCCAGCCCTCTTAAAGGGTCCGGGTCCAGAACTTGATCCTTCAGAATTCAAAAGGTTCGGGTCCGGACCGGACCCTTAAGAATTTAAAGGTTCCAGTGCGGACCCGAACTCAGTGGCGCACATTGAAATTTCGGCTGCGAACCTCCTTCCTTCACGGGACCACCCGCCCATCCCTCCAAGAAAAAAACAAAAATCACAATTTGATGAGCAAAAACAAAGGACCCTCGTTAAACATTCCTTTATTTTCTACACAAAATGGAGGATTTTTAAAAACAAAGAGCTTTCGTTGGAAAACAAATTAATGGCATTTATGATTTTAAAGGATACGTCTTGTTCCGGGACTAGATACTGAAAGCGTCACAGCAATGGTTTATGTGCTTATTTATCATATGACTATTCATATCCAAAACTTAACATTGAGAACATTTTAAATGCTCACATCAGAGCTACTAATCTGCTTCTTTTTTTAATCCACCGGACACCCACCCACCCCCAAGACGTCGGACCACCACCCACCCCCCAGACTAGGGGGAGCCACCACTCCTGCTGCTCCCGTCGAATGGGCGCCACTGCCCGAACCCTTAAGGAATCCTTTAATCTCGGGTCCATCCTGAAAGGTTTTGATCCCTGGGTTGGATATATTGGAACAATGGACGACAAGCAAAATTGGCCCATACTTATCATTTCGGTATCTCGACCGACTTTTGGCCAAGTTGGCCTGACATCGGGCTAATGAAAATTCGCATCCAGAGTGAAATAGTTGGCCTGAAGTCAGAACAACTTACAACCGCATAATTGACACAATTCGTCATAAAATGGGTTTAATACATTTGAAAATGCATTTCGTAACTTCCCACGGTGGAACCATGGAACTCGGACGCAAGCCATACTTCAGCCATACTATGGGCTAACTATGTTATACTATGGGCAAAAACTAATTCAAGACTTGAGCCATGATGCTTGTGTTTTGTCGTATGGTGACCATTTCCACGCGGGTTTCGAGGTTATTTTGATTTTAGGGAGTTATAAATGGGCCAGACAGTCGTGAAAAGGGATTGTTAGTTGTTAGAGGGGTCTGAGGGGGTAGAAAGGGAGTCAGATTGTATTCCCGAATAATTCTTGAGGGAAAATAATGAAGGTACAGAAATTTCCGTGAGAGAAGCCCTAAAATGGAAATTCCGTAGTATTCAATGTGATCTCAAGTTAGCTATATTTTTCTACATCATACTTCAAATTTTGACAGTTTACTTTAAACTTTGTAATAACCAACAGAATAAATTATTTTGAGTATTTTTAAAAGTATTTATTCTAATATCCTTACAAAAATATTCAAAAAGAAGTTGACTCATCCGCACATAAATGCGACGTCAACAAGGTAATAAATAATCTTTTTATTCGCGAATTCTTTCATATAGAAAAAAAGTTAGTAATATTTATAAGAATTCTTTTTTATCTCTTCTAAAATATACCCATATAAACATGAAGCACATAAAATTTAAGTAAAATGTGGTATGCGCAGCGCAGTATGTACTACATGGGCGAATCAGTATAGCGGAAAGACAATAATAAAAATATCGAAATTGCGATTTTTTTGTACTATCTCTGTTTTGTGAAACGAAAAAATAATACGTACTTCTAATAAGCTGAGCACACAAAATTCTGTAATACGGAAAATAAATGCGTTTGAAAAACATGATATTTAGAAGTTCCGCAAGCCATGTTTCTCAGAAGAAAAAATACGTTTTTGTAGATTATATTCAGAATCGACAATATTAGGTGAATCGAGTTGAAGCCCATCATTTCTCTTCACAATTAGCTATAGAATATAAATAAATAATTATTTTTTTAATATCATCCTCATAAGTCTGCTTTTTGGAGTCTCGAAAAAACTCCATAAGTAAAAAATTGAGTTATAGTTTTGTAGGGTGTACACCCGTCTGTCCGTCTGTCCGTCGGTCTTACGACTCAATATGGACACAGGGCCCAAAACGGACAACGGACCAAAAATATAAGCACCTAAAGTTACGAAACCCTTCTTTGTAGGCACTTGGTGCCTACTTCGACTAATTATTTTTAAAACAAGTTGTTTCTAATACATGAAATACTACTTTCTACTGATAATCAGATGTTGACATAAATTGTTCAAACAATTTATTATTGTTTGTAGCAATCATCTCTTGGAATAGAGATGGAAAATCGCGGTTTTTCCCAATGGTTCAACCTCTTTTCAACTTTCTAGTTAGTGCGAGGCAATAATTATTTTATGTTAACGAAAATAATTACTGACAAACTTTTTTTTCATATCCAATAATATTCTCATTGAACAATGCTGGAAATTTGCGTTTTTCTGGAATATTCTACTTCTTGTCCACTTTTTCACTAGAAACGTGGTAAAAATGAATGCGATTACAAAAAATAAATTCTGTCAACAAACTGTTATTGTTTTTAACTATCTTCTCCTATAGTAATGCTAGATATTTGCGGCTTTTTCTGAAATTTTCCACTTTTGGTCAACTTTTCACTCAAAGTGAGGTAATAATTATTGTAACCTAACAAGCATAATTTTTTTAAATTAATTATTATTTCTAATAATTTTCTCTTTAAATAATGCTAGAAAGTTTGATTTTTTCTCAAATTTTCAATTTTTGGTTTACATTTCACAAAAAGTGGCGTAATAATTAATTTCTTTTGATGCTCAAACTACAATCCGCTGAAATCCCAAAATACATAAAAAATACTTTCTCTTGATAATTAGATGTTCACACAAACTGTTTAAACAATTTATTATTGTTCTTAGCAATTTTTTCTTTGAATAGAGTTAGGAAGTCGCAATCATTCCAAATTTGTCAACTTTTTTCAAACTTTTCGGTGAGATCAAGGCAATAATAAAATAAATTTAAGATAAATAATTGATTAAACAATTTATCATTAATTATAATAATATTCTCTTAGAATAATGCTAGAAAGTTGCACTTTTTTCTCACATTTTCCACCTTTGGTCCACTTTTCAATTAGAGTGAGGTTATCATTAATTCATGTTAATAAACCTCATTGTTTAAACAATTTATTATTATTTTAAGTTATATTATCTTTGAATAATTCTATAAAGCTGCGGTTTTTCCTGAAATATTAAACTTTTTGTCCACTTTTATCTTGGAGTGAGGTGATAATAATTATTGCAATTCAGCAAAAGTGATTGCTTAACCGAATTATTATTGTTCTTAACTATCTTCTCCTATCCCAATGCCAGATAGTTGCGGTTTTTTCTAAAAAATTTCATCTTTTCCCCTTATTTTCAAGAAGTGAGCTAATAAATAATGCAAATTAACGAATATAATTGTTTAAACAATATATTATTATTCATAACTATCTTCTCTCAGGTAATTGCTAGAAAGTTGCGGTTTTTCTGAGATTTTTCATTTCTTTGTCTTCTTAGTTATGAACAAGTAATAAGTTTCCAAACTTTCTACATGGATCATATTAGAGGTCTGCGCCGCCGCCGCTGACTTTTCATTCCCGCCGGGACACCGCCGATTTTTATTCGACGCGTTAGTGTGCCGCCGTTCCCAATTTTCAGCGGCGTCGGACGGTTGTATTTGTTATGGATGACAGTATTGATTCACTGGAATGAAAAAGCTATAATGGCAGAAAAAATCCTTCAAAACCCCATAGAGAAGTTCAGCATTGATATTCTCTAATCAAATAGTTCTTTAGGGTCCCAAAATGAAGTTTTTTTTATTTCAAAAAATAGAAGAGACTATTTTTCTGATAGATTAAGAAATTGCAATCAAAATCTTTACTAGATATCAACGATATTTCAAAACTATCCCAATGAAATTTTTCGATTAGACTAAAATTCAAACAGCTAGAGCATTTTCACCATATCAAACCAAAAATTTGTAAAGAGTTTTAGAGGTCTTTGTCAAAGTTTCTGGTACATGAAAGAAATACTTGCAACTTAACCTTCATGACATTTTCAATTTCGATGGGAATTAAAAAAGCTACATGTTTTTCACCATTTTGATAATTTAAAAAAAAATAGAAAAAACTATTTTTCTGATAGATTAAGAATTTTTTTGTTCTGGGCTTTTTGCGACCCTCAGTACTGATATTAGTTTTCCGTTTTGTGGCTTTGAGGTCCGTAAATCATGAAGATGCAAATTTTCATCAGACGTTTTGGCTCCATATATGGGCCCTCTTCAGTAATTTATTCTACAAAAAGTTTATTGGTACATTTCACTTATTCCCCAAGATAGATTTTTGTGTGTCGGCTTTTTTTATACATAAATAATATTAATTATTGTTCTATATAACTGAAATACAATAACAATCTTTAAGACATTTATATTCAATTCGTGCTGTCTTTAATTAGTGCCAAACAGCCGTAAATATGAAAAATCAAGTTCTTATTTTGACATCCACCTATAGTCCTAAGGCATTATTGCACTAAACTTATTCACCGAGAATACTGATTTTTATTAATTGCTTACTTTGTGATGAGTTTGAAAGCCATTAAAAGAGCGCCCCCCCTCTTTAAGTATAAGACACAAACCAACCATTGAAAATTGTAAAGTTATAAACATTAAAAAGTTGTAGGTAAAACTCAACAACAGAGTGCCATTTTTTTTTATTTGCCTGCTTTTCGTATCATACGATCAGATTTATAACATTGTAGTTTCGCTCTTTTAATGGCTCTCAAACTCATCACAAAGTAAAAAATTAATAAAAATCAGTATTCTCAGTGAATAAGTTTAGTGCAGTATTTCAGTTATATAGAACAATAATTGATTTTATTTATATATAAAAAAAGCCGACGCACAGAAATCTATCTTGGGAATGAGTGAAATGTACCAATAGACTTTTTCTAGAGTAAATCACTGAAGTGGGCCCATATGTGGAGCCGAAACGTCTGATAAAAATTTAAATCTTCATGATTTACGGACCCCAAAGCCACAAAACGGAAAACTAACACAATATACTCTCTAAATCTGAATCAGCGATAAGTATACCGCTAATTCAAATCAGCGTATATACGCTGCTGAAGCAGCGAAATTCAGCTGCTGATCAGTGACATTTCACTAATTAGCAGCTGAATTTCGCTGATTTACCAGCGTATATACGCTGATTTGAATTAGCGGTAAACTTATCGCTGATTCAAATTTAGAGAGTAAGAATTTTTTATCCAAATTTTCACTATATATCAAATACATTTTGAAACTATCCTAATTTTTAGTTTTGATTAGACCAAAATTCCAACAGTTAGATCATTTTCAAAATTATGCAATTTTTGTTATTCAGAGATCCGTAAGTTTTAATCGTGATTCTTAGTAGCTTTCCATAAGATTTACAAATTATCTTAATGATATTTTTCAATTACACACAAATTTAATATGTTCTGGATAATTTATAAACAAGCAGATAAGCTATATTGGGATACTTTTTAAACGCAGTGAAATGATTTTTAACATTTTGTTCAAACTGACTACAAATTTTTGTAAAGTTGACTTAGAACCGAATTTTGAACGAAAGGAATCAAAGCCTACCAGAAGAAAAAAAAACAGAATGGAATCTTTACAGTGATTCCAGAGTAATCTTTACCTGCAACAAAAATTAACTTCACGTATTAAGATTTACCCACCACATGGGAAATGGTTACCATGTCAACTCCATTGAATCTTGTTGTGTTTCTATGCGTCAAATTCAACTTGATTTACCTACTATTGACAATTCTGAATAAAATTTACAAAAACTTATTTTTCCTATGAGAAATACGTATTAAACCAGGGTCGAAAAATTTTTACAAAAAAGTACAAAAAGCTAAAACCATTTTTAGAGGAATCTACAAATAAATACAATGATTTACAACCAAAATTACAAAAAAGTACAACTTTTTTCTATTATTCACAGAAAAAACAGAAGATAAACTTTACATCGATGTCCGACGAAAGATTCTTTGCAACAAAAATTAACTTCACAGGATAAAGTTTACACAAATATCCGTTAAACTTTCTTTCGTTTTTCCATGACAAACACATGTATTTTGAAAGGCGCGAAGTTGGCTGAACATAACTTTATCGCTCTAAAAAATTTCCGGCAACAAAATTTATTCTTAGTTTTTTCTGTGTTGGGATGAATGTTTTTTTTTTGTATTTTTTGTAATATGGTTATATTTAATTGCAACTTTAATTTTCTACCAGAGTTTACAAAAAAGAGCAACTACAATAATTTACAACTAAAAGAATCTAAAGGAATTTACCGGTTTTGCAGTCAAGAAGTAGTTTTGTTTTCGACATAGGATGACAAATATTTAGAATATTGCAATGAGATAATTTTAAATTAAGATGTGTAAATGATCGCTATTACAAAAAAGCTTTTACGTTTGAACTTTTTTTCTAACATATAGAAATCGATTGGACACAATATATGTAATTCAAAAATTATGTCTTTGCAATATTCACAATACTTTTCATCCAAGGTCGAATCAACTTTTTAACTACAAATAAAAATTTAAAAAATAAGAAAGACTTGATCAAATTAAAGTAAAAAATTTTCAAATTTGCATTTTAACGACTTTTAATTAAAAATTTTTCAATTGAAAAGTGTTAAAATCTTCCATTTCATACGCCTTCATTATTGAGCATTTGAATAACATAAATATTAAGCTTCAATTTCAAAAGTTTGAAATTCAACAGTATTCCACTCTGAGTGGTTTAATTTGCAGTTCAGTTTTTATAACTCAAATGGAAAATGTCTACCTCCAAGATTTCGAATCTTTTAAATATAATGACTGGGATCATTATTTCTCAATTCTTCAATTATTATTTGCAGCCAGATAGTTGGTTTTTGGATCGAGGATGAGCAATATTGAGAGCATTGCAAAGACATGATTTTGAATGACATATATGGTGTTCAATCGATTGCTATATATATATCTGAAGAAAAGAAATTTCAAACGTAATGTTTTTTTCTTGTTCAATAATAATTATTCATTATTGACTTTTAATTCTACCATTTCTTTAGGATTTGAACATAGAAGCTTTTTTTGTAATAGCGATCATGTACACATGTTAATTTCAAATTATCTCATTGCAATATTCTAAATATTTTTCATCTTAGATCGAAAAAGAACAACTTTTTGGATGCAAAACCTGTAGATTCTTGTAGCTGTAAATTCCTGTAGTTGTACTTTTATCGTAAATTTTTGCGGGAAATTGAAAGTGCAACAACATACAACCATATACAATAAAATACAAAAAAAGTGCAAGATTCGTCCGCATAATAGAAACAATTGGTACTTTCCTGTAATTTTGGTTGTAATTCATTGTATTTATTTGCCGACTCCTGCAAAAATGGTTTTAGTTTTTTCTACTTTTTTGTACACAAAATTTCACAGCAGGGTTGTACATTTCTACATTGAACTACCAGTATTTACAACATAATTTTCAGTACAGTTTTCCAATATTTCAACTTTTGTGAAATCTTGTATTTTTTGTGAAAATTTGTATTTGTCTAAAATTATTTAAGTAAAATTAAATTGTTTTTAAAACGCTAAACACACAAAATGAAAAAATTTAAAATCCTGTAGCTTTCTGTAATACCTTGTAGATTTTTGCAACAAAGGAAAAACGTATTAATAAAAAGTTATAAAAATTTTTGTATTGTAGAAACTTATACTTTATTATTATTTTTTCGCTTTTTTACAAGAAAATATAAGAAAAAATTAGCTATTTGTATTTATTGTATTTTTTTTTTTGCTTAATTTTGTACATATTATTACAAAAAGTGCATGTTTTAACATAAAATTACAGTAGTAGAAATGATGTACTTTCTTGTGAAAATTTTTTTCATTAGGGAACACATTCATTTTGGCTTTTAAACTATGTTTTCGAATAGCAACAGATTAATGGGTGTGCATAAGAAAGGATTATCCGCGAAAGTAAGAGGGCCAACTATAAATTGAGAAAACTTTTTAAATTTGGGTCCGATATCAAACAAAGTGAAATAAACAGGACATCTTTTCCAGAGATGAGTACTTTGTTTCAATTACTATTAAATTTGACGAGAAATAAGATCATTATTCTTATGGTATATCATGAATACCAATATTTAAAAAAAACTAGAATTTGGAATTCAAAACGAAGAATTTTAATGTTTTGAATAATCGATCTCGCGTATGAAAATGAAAGTTATGAAACCAAATACATTAGTGCACCTGAGTCGAAATTTTGGCCCTATTCAGCCATGCATGATTCCATTTAAGGCCTCCTTTAGTCCTGCTTAGCCCTCCACATCCTCTTTTGTATCCCATTGGACCTCGAGGCCCTCTTTTGATTCGCTTTCGTCCTGACGACCTATGTACTTTTCTCGTATTTCTATAATGTAATTATTCTATTTAATGACATATTTATTATAATTATTTTATTTGCTTAATTTGTTCATTTATGCTCAATTATGGTATATGAGGCAGAGCTAAAAAGTTGATTTCTCTAAAATTCGAAAAAAGTCAATACAAATTTGAAATTCATTAATATCTTCTATATCATTAATATAATAATATTATTTTCATTAATATCTTCAAAAAAAATATATAAATTTGTAGTGTTTATCAAAAAATCTACAAGAAAAATTACTTTTATTTCTAGTTTGTTATGGGAATAATAAAAAAGTCGTTCTTTAAAATTATCTAAAAATTCTAACCTAATTCATTTTTCATTTCATAAATTTGTCCTGAAAAAATTTTGGTTCAATTTTCTTGCCCCCATAGGAAAATTTTATTCGATTCAAAACTGAAAAACATCAGAAAATATACGTAAAACGTCCTCATTTAAAAAATATATATCCTGGATAACCAAAGTAATAACTTTTTCTTGCTTGGCTCTAATTATGAGATAAATTTCCGAACTTTTCAAATGATGCTTACAGTTTTTAGGTCTAATATGGTAATGGGTACAATCATTTTTGCACTTTATTAATTTCTAAAAAACATGCTATAAGTAGTGATTCACGCCGATACGAGCAATTCAACTGTTTCGCTCAATCTCGTTCGTTATCAGCCCATTTTTTCGAACGATCATCTAGTGTATTCATTTGTTAAGTTTCGAATCGTATCGTCTCATTTTTCGAACGATATCGAACAAGGTCCTCGAAAATGATCGAGAAACGTCACTTGTGAGCCCTTTAGTGACGGACCTCTGCTGTCAAAGATTATTTGGATTGAACGTACAATTTAACGTTAAATCTGTTTTGCCTCAACTTTTAATTTAATTTAACGATCAAACGCAATCTGGAGAAGGATGGCAGAAGATACAAGCTATTTAGGGAAAAGAAAATCTACGAGGTGGATACTAAATTTTAAATAATAAGCATTAATGAAAAATGGTGCAAATACTAATAACAATAGAACCTTAGTAAAATCTAAAATAAGAAACTTAAATGAAAAATAAAATGTATTATTCGAAATTCATTTACGATATATTTGAATATATTATATACTCTAATCTTCTCAGTGATGAACTGATGATTGATCAAGATTCACCTGAATCAAAATCAGTGAAAAAAAGAAGAAGAAAGGAAGTTCTAGGGAGTATTTTCGAATACGGATACACGGATAAAAAGGAGAAGTTCGCGAAGTTTAAGGATTGCTCTGCACAAAATTTGGAAATTATAATGAAAATGTCGGATAGAAATACAACTGGAACTACCCGACATTCATAAAAATTCCATGACGAGGAATACAAGAAAGCCTTTCCTGATAGTGTAGACCAGCAGCCAAAAGAAGTATTATCGATTAGCATTTAAACATAATTTAATTCAATTTTTACATTTTATCATTTTTAGCAAGAAATTCAATAATTTTAAATAATTTTTCAATTCCAATAAATTTCAAACAAAATTATATTTTTATAAGAAATGAGAAGACGAAACATTAATTTTTACTCTTTTCGAAGCCTGTTTTAACGGAAATATGATTTTCAGCCTGAATAAAATACAAAAACCTATTCCCTTTGTTATTCAAGATGAGTGACAGTAATATATGACTGATTTTTCCAAGAATCTCACAAAACTTTACTTTCAATAAAATAAATCTGTTTTTGACAAAAAAGTAGTAAACAACTTTCTACAATTTTTTTATTTTCATAAAGTAAATCGAGATTAATATTGTCAATATAAAGAAAAGGATATTTAGTGTCTTAAAATAAAAAATCATACTTTTTTTCAATTTAAAAACAAAATAAAATCACATTCAGACCGAATTCATTTCAAATCGGGAGGGCTGTAAAGCGTGCATGCTGAAGTCACGAAATCGTTTCGGGACATAATATTTTGTTGCGCCACTTGAAAAATTATAAAAAAAAAGTTTCTTGGAACTTTTCTCTATGTTCGCTAAAGTAATGATAAAGTCGGCTATAATTGTATTTTTCTTAATTAAATTAAATTAAATTAAAACAATTAAAACAATTCAATTGTTTATGTTGATATAATTTTATTTTATTTATTTTGATTCAGTGGGCTCTAATTGCACTTTTTTTATTAAATTTAATTGCAACAATTAAAACAATTATATTTTCTAATATTTTGTCAACAAATTTAATGTGTGAATTTATAAGTTGAAAAAATTTTGTTTGCGAAGTATTATAAAATTGTATTGTTGCAAGAAAAAGACAATTATAGCCGACTCTATTAAACTTTTAGCGAAAATTGCAAGAAAAAGGCGCAAGATGAGAAAAGTGTTCGCAAACTTTTTTTTACAAATTTGCAAGTGGAAAAACTTTGCTCTTTTGAGTTTTTTCAAATATCGTCTAGTTATTGAAAAAATGTGAATTTTTGTTTTTCATTAAAATAAACTCAGCTTTCTCTTCTCTAAGACCCGGGCATAAAATAAACAGTTTTTCGATAAATGTACCCTTCTAAATTAATACCGAATTAGAAAAGAATCAAGAAAAAATAAAACGATGGCCTCGTTGAGAAAATTAACGTTGAAGAGTTTCAGAAAAACCGCAACGAAAACATTTTTTGCAAAATGCGGCACCATCTTCAAAAGTTTTAATACTCATAACTTAGTCAAAGATTTTTTTGTTCAAACGGTAGAATACAAGTCGTCTAAGAACCATTAAAAATAATATGGAAAACAACATATTTTGTCTTAAAACGATTTTGTGACTTCAGTATGCATATCCTCACCAATTTGAAATAAATTCGATCTTTCCTCAAATTAAAAAAATGGGTTTCTTTAAAAATATAAATATAACTAGAAAGTGTGATTTCTCTGCTTAATTTCTGATATAATAATTTCATATCAATCTTTTATTAGAAATTTGATCAAAACATCTTTAATCGTATATGGTGGTGGAATGGGTAGCGAGAAAATATCTACCAATAAGTTTCTTTGATGATGAAGTAACCCAAGAATTTTTCGCCTATTTGAACAAAAATGCGAATCTTCCACAAAAAAATGCCCTGAGATCAAAGATTTCCTCAACTTTCAAGGATTGGCAAGAAGCAGTAATCAAAACGCTACACAAAAATGTGTTCAAAGATATCTTTTACTGTAGATAGTTGGACCTCTGTAGCTGCTAGTTGCTTTTATTGAATCACAGGCTAGAGGCTTTTGAATAATATGATTAAAAAAAGAAGCATATCAATTTTTATTTCATCTTGCAATTGTATGGTATGAGTATTAAAAGTAGAAGAAACCATATCGG
>CAKNXH010001142.1:820631-840370 GCA_932178445.1 Andricus quercusramuli | reverse complement strand
ATATTAACAATATTCTCCGTCTTTTTCATGAAAAAATTTCCCTATTTTCCCAATCTTGGACTATTTTTGGGCTGTGATCCCTGCAACTTCACTTCGAAATTAATTTTGAATCACTTTTAACATATTTTAGTTTAAAAAATCTAGGACACAACATATTTTTCAGGAGAGCTGTGGTAAAATACATGGCCTCGACAGTTATTATTATTGGTTTTTACAAATAAATATTCCATTTTTACGTATTTATGTGTTATATAATGTTTTTAAAACTAAGATTTATTTACCTAATTTTTACATAATTTCAAATATGATGCGAAATGAGCTGAAAATTGGATACCTATTAGGGTGGTTCACAAAAAACTTGTTTTTATTTCTCGGCGACCGTATCGCGACAGTTTCTTTCTCTCGGTGAAAAAATACTCTCCTAATTATTTCAGATTTAAAAAATATTTTTTAGAGGAATGAGTTTCAGAGGAATATCTTGTGAATGAAAATTGTTTCTAATACAAAGAAAAACACTCTCGTTTTGTGTCCGATTAAAAAATAATTATTTGGCTCTGATAAAAGTCATGAAATGTATGATTTTTTAAGAACAGACAAATATAAGAGCATAATTGTACCCCTAAACATTTTTTGTAAGGATTTTAAAAATTCCGGGACATTCCGCATATAGAATAGAGAAAGTATATATAATAGAGATGAGATAACAATTTGAAAACCTGGGCACCAGAAATAATATTTCGAACCAAATTTTTCTTCAACAAGGCTTTGAATAGTTTCTCCATCACTAAAATTTGATGAAATATCAATATACATTAATACAAGATAGAAAGAATAGCTCAATTGATATCAAATCATTTTTTATATTTTCTAATTATCAGCACGAACTTACATTTGAACAATTTACACTTTTCTTATCAGGAAAAATGTTAGAATGTGCGGGAATGAGTATCAACTTGAGTGAGTTTTTGTGCTTTTATGCTTCTTAAGTCAAAAATTTTTACATTTTCTACATTTTACATATTCTATTAGCAAAAAATGAGCCACCAAAGATTATTAAAAACTTGCTCATTGGATTATTCGAGGCATTTCCTAATTTAAAAGTTGTGTCAAAGATTAATATAAGAATTTAAAAAACACAATTCTTGTCATCAATGGTTTTTACTTATAACAGGCACACACCATAAAGTATAGGGCTAATTTTATAATCTGATTATATTTCCATGAAAAACAGCATTGATTTTTACTACAATTTTTTATTGACACACTCAGAGAAAAAATTGTTTTGAAACAAAAGCATAATCCTTTTACCTGTTTTGTTATGAACGACGTGAATTAATGTTTTACACAAACAGAATTATTTGGCTGCAAGATTAGTTGAAGTTAGTCGCATAAGGAAATTTTTTCCTGCGAAAGGATTCCTATTGAGTCAAACGAAAATCCTCTCAACCTTCAATTCAAAAGGAAATTCCATTTACGTCAACAAACATCCTTTTGTCACAAGAGGACCTTTCTCTGAGTGCACCCATTAAAACCAATTGCAGCAAATAGTGAACTGATAAAAAGAATTTCGAAAATGATCAATCTAATCGCTGAGTAATAAAGTTTATTCTAAAAATTGTGGTGAAAAAACAATATTGTTTTTAATGGAAATATAATCAGATTATTAAATCAATCCCTATACTTGTAGTGTACTTGTGTTTGTCCTGGGGTGAATGGTCATGTGACGTCACTTTTCGTCTACAGAATTTCTAGGGCTACAGCAGGGCCTAAACAAAGAACTTAGGAGGACCTATAGAGGGCTAATTTTTGATTAAATTAGGCCCTCTTTTAGCCCTGGAAGTGGGAAAAATGGACTTTTGTGCCACTTTGGAGGACTAAAAGAGAGCTTAATCTAATACAAATTAAGACCTCTACAAGCCCTCATAAGTCCTAAGTCCTACAATTTAGAGATCTAAAAGAGGTCTAAAATTTCGACTCGGGCGTGCTGAATTATCAAATAAGATTCTGTAGCGTCATGTCAGTTTGTCGCGTTCAGTCCCAGAAAGAACTTGAATCTTTCACTGGGATGGGGTCAAGTTTGCACGTAGCGACTTTGCACGTGCCCAACTGTGCACGTCGATGGCCAGGCGGACAACTGTGCACGTGCCAACTGCGTACGTACCATCTGTGCACGTGCACAGATGGTATTCGGACAACTGTACACGTCAAAATTTCGATGTGCACAGATGGACTCCTGTGCACTTTAACGTGCATAGATGTCACTTTCCTAACTGTGCACGTGCACAGATGGCCCTTGCCCAACTGTGCACGTTTATATCCTTACGTAAGGGTTTATACGAGGGTGATCCTTAATCCTTTGTATCTACGTATAATAAATTTTTAACAGTCAAAATGATTCAATCCTGGTGGAATGGAGCATATTAACTTTCTTAAAGTTATTTTGAAAATATTTCAAATATTATTTTGATGCAATTATTCCTTTCAAATTATTAAAGATATAAGAAAATCTCTTTCTGTCCGACCCCCTTAAAAACGCGCCATTGCATGCACGTGAAGCAGGTGTAATGTGGCTGCTTCCAGCACTGTAAAAACTAGGATTCGATTTAGAACTTAATTCGGTATTAAAACAGTTCAGGCGACAAAACAATCCCACCTCAGTTTGGTCCGCCAATCTAATAAAACAAGGTCGATTTGTGGATTGAAATAGGCTCGAAATGAGGATCATCTGTCAATAACTAAATCTGATAAAACAAATTCTAATCTGTCAAGTTTAGAAACCAACGTAATCCATAGGGCTGAAGTTCGCGACGTCTGAGTGTGACGGTTCAACACTAATTTATACGAATTTTTAATTTCATCTATTTTTTGTTTTTTGTAAGAGTGAAGTTTGGAACATTTGAAACAATGCACTCTCTGAATCAATTTAGTTCGCTATTTCGGATCATTTATCAATCTGAAGTTAGCAAATTAAACAAGACAGAAACTGGTACTAAAATAAGACTATTTGTGAGATCATATTAGAACGCCCAAAAATGGATCCCAGATAAAAATGAATGCCTAGTTTTTACTGTGAGCCCAGTGACGTTCGGACATGCGCACGGACATGAAACTTTACGCTCGCTACATGAAACTTTACGCCCGCTATATAAAACTTTAGGCCCGCTACACATACAAATACAGTACAGTGTGTGTCAAGGGTGTACGGCTATTTTGAATTTACTCTTCAATAGTTTCATCTCATTAAGCTTCTTTGAGTCTTCCAGTGGGTATGGAGACATCTGATGTCCTTTGAACGTCCTAATGACCACTAACTACCGTGCATACTTGGTAGGTGTTTATTTTTTTCAAGTTTTGCTTATCTGTCTTTGATTTGACAAAATAGTTTATTTATTTTATGTATTTTTTTATGATTTGACAAAAAGTAAACTGGCAAAGAAATTTTTAAAAATATTTTTCATCAGTGTTTTACTGTTGTATATGTGGCGATGTATAACGACGGGTTACACATTTGTCTTCGTCATTGGTTAGAGAAATCTCAAGGTTTATTTATTTGGGTGGTTCACATATTTTTCTTCAAATTTTCTTGGTCTCACCCGCCAGATTTGTCCGTACACAAAAAAGTAAGCATGTATTTTTTTCATTTTAAAATCAATGGATTTTTAGAGCTTGTTCAAAGCCCATAAATGTTCACGTGTATTTTCTCTGGAAAAAGGCCTTTTTGAAAATTTGCGATAGAATCGTTAATATTAAATTATCTTGCTGCATCTGGCACGATTTTCTTGAAAATTTTCTGCTAAATACTTCTTAAATTCAACACCTATAAACCATTTTTATAGGGTCTCGAAAAAAACTCCATAAGTGGAAAAATGAAGTATTATGTCCCGCAAGAAAAAAAGTTCCCTTGCTCAAGCATGGGTAAAAAAAAGTGCAAAAATGTTTGAAGTTCGACGGATTCCAGAGTTTGACATGCATAAAAACAACTATAAAACCTTACTAATTCTCTCTATTCAGCATATCTCATAAATTGACCTAGTTTTAAGTGCTTTTTCGTACAAAAATTCATAATTGGTTCCGAATATCAAAACTGTACGTATCACTCCAAAGGTAAGATTCATAAATCTATTAAAATTTGTTGAAATCGATATTTCCGAGTTGAATAATAATATTTTGCAGCCCAAAATTCGATTGTTAAATGATAAACTTTCTAAGACTATAGCCAGAAAGTTTTTAATTCTAAAGAACAAATGGGGGAAAGAATTCGGACATGCGCAAAAGTTTGAAAATCCCGCGAGCCTCACTTTCGATGAATTCATAGAATTCAAGAAATTCATAGGTTTCCGTGAATTCGTGGTAAATTTCCTGTATCCGTTAAAATCGTTGAATTCTCTGAATTCCCTGAATGCCTTGTTTTCTCTAAATCCCTTGATTTATCTGAATTCCTTGAATTCTTCAAATTCTTGGAAATCTCTGAATTCCTTTAACTTTCTGAATTACTCTAATTCTCCGAATTCCTGGACTTTTTTGAATTCCTTGAATTCTTTGAATTACTTGAATTCTCCGAATCCCTTGAATTCTCTGAATTCAAGAAATTCTCTGAATTCTCTGAATTCAAGAAATCCTCTGAATTCCTTGAACTCTCTGGATTACTCGAATTTTCTGAATTCTGTGCATTCCCTGGATTCGTTGAATTCTCCGAATTCCTTGAGTTCGTTGAATTCCTCGAATTTGCTGAATACCTTCAATTTTCTGAATGCCTTGCGTTCTGTGAATCCCTTGAATTCTCTGAATTTTCTAAATCCTCTGAATTCCCTGACTTTTCTAAATTTCCTAAATTTCCTGAATTCTCTGAATTCTCTGAATTCCCAGAATTCCCTGAATTCATTGAATTCTTTGAATTCCTTGAATTCTCTAAATTCTTTGAATTCTCTGAATTCCTTGAATTCCTTGAATTCTCAGAATTTCTCGAATTCTTTCAATTCTCTGAATTCCTTGAGTTTGTTGAATTTCTTGGATTCGCTGAATGTCTTCAATTTGCTGAATACCTTGAATTCTCCCAATCCCTTGAATTCTCTGAATGCAAGAAATTCTCTGAATTCTTCGAACTCTCTGAATTACTTAAATCCTCTGAATTCCCTGAATTCTCTGCATTCCCTGGATTCGTTGAATTCTCTGAATTACTTGAGTTTGTTGAATTCCTTCAATTCGCTGAATGCCTCCAATTTGCTGAATGCCTTGCTTTCTCTGAATCCCTTGAATTCTGTGAATTCTTCGAATTTTCTGAATTCTTTGAATTCTCTGAATTCATTGAACTCTCTGAATTACTTAAGTACAACCCTGACGTAAGGACATCAACGTGCACAGTAAGGACATCTGTGCACGTGAACAGTTGTCCAAATGACAACTGTACACGTCGAAATTTCGACGTGCACAGATGGGCTCCTGTGTTCTTGGACGTGCACAGATGGACGTGCACAATTGTCCATCCGGCCATCGACGTGCACAGTTGGGCAAGTGCAAAGTTGCTACGTGAAAAGTTGTCCGTCACCCTCTTTCACTGAGCAAAAATGAAACATGAATTTTCCTTTGAGTCGGTCCATTTTTGCGCAATTGGGGTTTAAAATTATTTTTCCGAATACGAACACTTTGATACGAAATTCGTGAAAACTTGTGGACCTACACTACAAATTTAATTAGTACTATTTTCAAGAAGACGTATTGTTTTTGCTTTAATCGTAATACCGCATTGAAAAAAAATTACAAATTCTAATTTAAAAATATATATATATATATATATATATATATATATATATATGTGAGGAAAGAACAAAATTTCTAAATGAAAAACTATTCAACTCAAAAGGATCTACAAATTTACTTTATATTTTTTTTCGATAAGAAGTCACCCATAACCTACGTTACCAATTTAAGGGGGGGGGGGGGGGGGTCATGTTGAAGACTACGTATCGTTGCGAGGGGGGAGTGGAAGAAACGAAAGGATTACAGATAACATTTAGTACGTTTTCTGATGATAAATTTTTAGGAATTCTTCTTCTTTTCTCTGTTTTTAAGAAGCTTACACCTTTTCTCCCATTTCTCTTTTTTTTTGTTTGTCAAATGTGAACTGAATTAATAGAACTCAACAAGAAAAATTAAGTTCTTCTGCTTGAAAGGTCTACTGTTATATTTTGGATCAGAAATTCATCTTGTTTGGTTAAAAATTGTATTTTGATGAAAATGTAAATATTTTGTTAAACATTCGTTCTTGTTTTGGTCGAGAATTAATTTTCCAACTAACAATGTAACTGTTTCATTTTTGGTTGAAAATTGATAATCTTATTTGAACATTGATCTTTTCTAGTTAAAAATCCATGTATTTTATTAAAAGTTCGTCCTTTTCGGTCGAAAATTAAGCCATTTTGCAGATAATTCGTCCATTTGGCTTTAAAATATATATTGCGTACAAATATAAAAAACCTCTTAATTATTAACAAATTTATGACTTTTATGACAGTCAGAATGACCCTTCTTGTCAGGGCAGGTATATACTCGAAGTTATAAACTGCTCGCCTTGGAGTCATAAAAGTTCGACTCAAGATATAAATATATGTCTTGAAGACATAGAAACTTGTCTTCAACACATAAATTGAACACAGAAAAAACAGAAGTAAATTTTTGTTGTGGGTAATTTTCAAGTAGATGAAGTGAAATTTTTTCGCATCGAAACAAAACAAGATTTAATGAAGTTGACATGGTAACCATTTCCCATGTGGTGGGTAAATCTTAAGATGTGAAGTTGATTTTTGTTGCAGGTAAAGATTAGTCTGTAATCAATGTGAATATTACATTTCGTTTTTTCTATGAAGTCTGGCTCCGTCTCAATAAGGAAACATGCGGGAGTCGTACTTTTCGACTTCAGCATATCTTGATTGGGGGCAATTCTAGTAGAAGAATTTTTCCTCGGGAATCAATTGTCCGGATGTATATGTGTCGATTTGTGTGTGTGTATATATCACACTTTTTTGTGAACACGATACTTAAAAACGGTTGCAGATAAATTGATGAAATTTGGGGGGCTTATTTTTACCACTAATATCATTGCATTTTTTTTAGCACTCAATGTATACCATTTAGCCATTTCCCTTTCGGGGTAGGCGTGACACTACCCGATTCGGGTAGTGTTTCTAGGTGGATAGTTTCTTGTAGTAAATAACTACAAGTGTGGGCTCACCACATCCACGACACGCCAACAGCACGCAGTTAGTAGTATTCCCGAACGGTCACCCATCCAAGTACTAACCGCGCCCAAGACTGCTTAACGTCAGTAATCTAACGAGAACTGTTTTTTCAGCGTGGTATGGCCGTTCAGTAATATTTCAAAAATCGGTTTTTTTATTAAATCTTTTTTCATTAGCATAATTCAAAGTTGATGACAGAATATAAAAGATTTATGGGTTCAAGACAAATCGATTGACCTATAATATTAATATATTTTATCAAAGAGTAGGGAATTTATGGTAATTTATATATTTTTAAAATCGATTTTTCATAGTAAAACATTTTCATTAACATAATTCAAAGCTGATGCAAGAACAGAAAAGATGTGTTGATTCGAGAAGAATCAATTGACCTAGAATATTAGTACATTTTATTGAAGAGTAAGGAAGCTATGGTAATGAATGATATTTGGAAATACGGTTTTTTTATGGTAAAACTTTTTTCTTCAACATAATTCAAAGTTGATGGAAGAATATAAAAGATTTCTTGGTACAAGACGAATTGATTGACCGGGAATATTAATACATTTTATTAAAGAGTAGGGAAGTTATGGTAATTTATATATTTTTAAAATCGATTTTCATAGTAAAAATTTACTCATTCTCATAATTTAAAGTTGATGCGAGAATAGGAAACTTATGTTGATTCAAGACGAATCAATTGACCCATAACATTGATACATTTTATTGAAGAGTAAGGAAGCTATGGTGATGCATAATATTTGAAAATACGGTTTTTATAGTAAAACTTTTTTCACTAACATAATTCAGAATTGATGCAAGAACGGAAAAGATTCCTTGATTCGAGGGAAATCTATTGATCTATAATATTAATACACTTTATCGAAGATCAAGGAAGTTGTGCTCATTTATAATATTTCAATCATCTGTTTCAAACAGGAAAACTATTCTCATCGACATAATTCAAAGTTGACGCATGAATAGAAAAGACTTTTTGATCATAAATTCTCAAATAGAATAATTCTGACAATTTTTGTAAAGAAATCATAAAGCTGGGAAAGGGATAGGGTGCGACAGAACTTTTCCCTTCCCTTTTCCAGCTCGAAAACTTATCATTTCGAATACAAAATTTGATTCGTCTGATTTGTCTTTGTATTTAAAAAATTCTTTGTATTCTCAATCTCTGCTTAAGGTGTAAATTTCATAAGTTTTTAATTTCTGCGTGACAGTGCATTTACTAAAATATTTAAGTAATTTAAAAAAAAAATCAATAAACTTGTTTTTTTCTAATTTTCCAACCTGTACCGATGTCGTGAGTTTTATAATTTTATTTAATCGCTGCGTACGATTTCAGTACATTTTTTTATGAGCCTAGGTACAAAGTTCGAGAAATTCTTGAAGTTTGAAACAAAACTTTTTACATGTTTTCTTCAAAAGGCCAAAAATATCTTAGGAATTAGGCGCACGTTAGCGATAAAATTTCGTCTACAATAAAACTATGCATTTGTAAAAATGTATGCGTAAAGAAAAATGTCTCTTAATCTCTTCGAGAATCATTAAAATGTTTTTGTAATATTTTTTTTATTATTCGACATATGAAGAAGAAAAAAATCCTCACTTTCTACCTTTAAAAAAAATACCCATTAAAAAGTGGGTCAAAAGCATATTTTTTATTATCTGCTTCTGAAAAATCGTGACAATATTCACGTTGCGAGACTGAATAAATAGGGGAACATCGGCAACACCAATTCATACGACCGGATTCAGCTTATCCAGTATTCTACAAGAAGCATACCAAAGTCAGTTTTGTCGATCGTCATATCATCTTACAGAAAGTGAGTGAAAATTTTAAACTCTATTATCACAAAAAGGCAATTTTTTCTGACCTTCCCAACTCTAACAACAATTTGATGACATTTTTTTGAATACAATCATTTTTTGCTTCAAATAGTAAAATTTCGAAGTTATGAATTATTATATACATGATCGTGATATACATGCTTTATTAAGCAAGCATTAATAAATTAATGTGTTAATGCTAAAATTGTAAAATTCTTGAAATCTTCCAATGAAGAATTTTTGAATTTTAAATTATTCATTATTTAATTATGCAACTAAAAATAGGAAAATTTAAGGTAAAATATTGAAAAGAAAAAATAATACAAAACAAGATTTCTTTATTTGAGTTTTTTCTTTATTTGAGTTTGAAATGCTCTATATGTGTTTTTGTGTAGGTAATTATGAGGATCAATATGACCATGAGTTTTTTCTCAAAGATATTGACTGTTAAAGCTTTAACGCCCTTCGGGGAGCAACAGATACACTCTGACTAGTCCCAAATTTGTATAGTCCTAAAAAAATGTTATTTAGTCTCTTCTGGCCTTATTGAAAATGCTCAATTTTTTTTTATTGTTTGACATATAAAGATTCAAAATATGAAAAAGTGCGAATTTCAATTGAAGACATTCCCAATCTCTACCCAAAGCGTAAGTTTTATCATTCTTGTAATCGCTCCTTATTTATTGTTTTGTTACAATTTATAATAAAATTATATATCTCTATGGGAAGTACCAGAAAAAATGTAAAATATATTCGGTAGTTGACAATTCAAGTATTTGGATGAAGATATTTTTTTTTCTGTGAAATCCCGATGCTTCTAACTCAAACCTTAATTATTCCATGTTTGATTGAAACTTGATACTTTTTAGATAATAGTCCGAGAAAATTACATTATAGTTCCTGGGAAAATTACAAATGATTTTTTGTTTTGAAAAATAAATTTTCAGCGGAAAATAAAAAAGATTTTAGGAAATATTAAAAAAAAGTTTAATAATTTAAAGTTTGAAAAGATTTTTAAATTTCTGTAAAAAAATATCCAGCAAGCTTTTTATTATGCTTTCGTTATTTGAACAATGTACGCGGTTTCAAAAATAAGAAATATTCATGAAATTGGTAAGAAAATTCCCAATCTCTACAAATGTATAGAATACTGTTTAGTTCACAATAAAACTATATGCATATTTCGAAATAATGGGTACGAACTAATTTTATTTCTCAATCTCTTCTAGCGCTGTTAAAAAGTTTTGACATGCGAAGCTTTGAAAACATAAGAAATGTATAAACTAGTTTCTACCTAATTCCTAATCTCTACGGAAATTGGGTTTGATAATTTTTTTTATTGCTGCTTTCGAGTTCTTTGCATATTTCTAATATATTATACAATAAAATATACATTTCTAAAATCTCTAAAACCTATTATGGGAATTATTTAAGTTTGTTAATATTATAAAGTGGAATTTCATTTTGCGAGGTTTTTCAGTACGCACAGATACTTATAAAGTTTCAAATATATGAAGTATTTATAAATGCATTTAGAAAAATTCCGAATCTCGACCGTAGCCGTGAGACTGATAATTTTATATTTAACCTAGAAATTAAACAATTATCTTAAATAACCTAATTTTTTCATTATGTCAAATTCTATTCATAAATTCATCCTAATGAACCTCACCTCACTCGTTCAAAATACATACATTTTTGAAAAATCGACCGCGCCACATTTTCCGCATTCGCTTAACCCGCCTCTCTCCTATGCTAGAAAAATAGTTTATACAAAATGAAAAAACTTAAAATTTTCTAAATATTTTCACCTTACAGAATCCAGCCGAAACAAGACCTTTGACAGAAGACATGATTTCCGTTAAATTTGTACTGTTCCTGACAATCATTTGTATGTATGGAGTGGCTCTGGGATCTGCCCGCGTTTATAGCACTGAACCCGAAGCTGCTGGTAAGTTATAAGCCAAATTTATTTATTAGATTTTCAGCATATTAAATATTGTCATACAACGCAGGATTTAGTTTCATAGAAATTCGAAGTAGATTTACATTTTAGAATTTTTCGCAAATCTATATCGAATTTATTTTACGTTTTGAAACGCTAGAATTGAATGAAATTAGCGCGGCAGCATAAATAATTATTTTGTAATATATCAAGAAGTATATGGGTGGCATTATCTATAATGTAGAGTGTAGAGTGGAGAGGGAGGTCTCTTCTACATCATTTCTTGAAAATTAAGAAATCATTATACAGTAGAATATTTTAATCTGATTTTATATTTCTTTGCAGCTGTCTGTGGTGGAGTTGCTAAGGTCGAGCAAATCTACGGCGTATTCAAATGTAGAGGAGTCCCCGGAGGATAAAAAGGGCATTATAACTTTCAACGTGTGGCAATGATGTAAAAATAAAAGTTATGCTTTGAAAAAAATAGTTGCATATTTTTGATAAAATTATTTAATGACCCTCCCCCATCCTACTAAAAAATCTGTACGAGTTCTACGAGTGCGAATAGTAGACAGTTTTACACGAGTAAGTAGTTTACTGAACGAGCTGGAGGCGCATCAAAGGGGAGTTCTAGGCGATTCGGAGGCGAGTTGGAGGCGAAACGCAAAAGAGCTACACGATATTTTTTGTAATAAATGCAGGGAATTTTCTATTTGAGAAACGATAAAAACAAATTTTCTGGAAACTTGAGATATTTTTGAATATCAGAAATAACGAGGAATTTTAGAAATTTGAACTATCTGAAGCTATTCGAAATATTTTCTCTAAGTCATGGTAATTTATCGGTAATTTATAATAATTTAACAATCATTTCTGGTAACTTCTCACTCTGAGTTGGTGAAATCACTATTCACTATATACAATCAGTCTGTCAAGTGTCAACTGTTAATAAACTAAGGTTACACTACCGGAAAAATTTGCTGGAGCTTAAAAAGCAGAAGATTGGATTTGGATTGGAAATTGAAACGATAGAAACTAAGGAGTAGCTAGAGCTAAATATTACAAAATTTTCCATACGACTGAAATTACTAGTATAGCGTATTGATATTATTATTAACAGTACAACCGTAATTTAATACGTATTTCGAAACAGTCTCTAAATGCATACATTTTTTAGAGGTATATAGTCTCATTCTTTAATAAATTTCATCTGAAGAATGAGTAAAACTCCTAGGCAGCAATTTTGAAAATTCCCGAACTCACGACTTCGGTACAGCTTGAAAATATTTGAAAAACAAGTTCATAACTTTTTCATACTTTTTAAAACTTGTGTATTTAAAAAAATAAAAAAAATAAAAATGTGAATGTATCATTAAAAAAAACGCTAAAAGAGATTAGGAAACATTTTCCGAATGCATATATGTTTGAAAGGGGTATAGTTTTATTGTTTACTAATTTACTCAATTCTACGGGAAGAATGCTCAAAGTTAAGAACTTTGAAAATGATAGAACTCATGAGTTCGGTACAGATTAGGACTTTTTGAAGGACAAGTTCATAACTTTATCATATTTGTTAAGCCTTGTGTATTTAAAACCATAAAAATAATAAAAATACTACCGAATCATATTAATGACACTAAAAGAGATTAGGAAATATTTTCAAAATGCATACATTTTTTAGAGCTATATAGTAAACTTACTTAAAAAATTATAGAACTCACGACTTCGGTAAAAATCGAAAATTTTTCAAAAACAATTTCCTGACTTTTTTATATTTTTAAGAGCCTTGTGTAAACATAAAAACAATACAATTATTATCGAATCTTCTTAATAACTTTTGAAGAGACTAGGACTATGTACCAATAAAAACTTACGCATACTAAAACATATTTTCTTATATCTTCCGCCCGTATTGAAAAGTTGAAATAGCCAGAAAGTAGAATTTTTAATTTTTTTTTAAAGTGTGGTAATGTTTGAAATAAAAAATATGAGACTTATCAAAAAATTGTCTGCAGTAAATTTATAGAACTTTTTGAGTTAAATAATTTTTCTTCCGAACATTTTTTTCATCTAGCATAGTTTTTCTGAAAAATAAAATTTTCCAGTTTTTTTAAAGCGTTATCACGTATGAAACAAAAACTTTACGCCTTGTCAAAAAAGGGTATCAAGTAAATTTGTAGATTCTTTGGAGGTGAATAGAATTTAATGCTACATTTTTTTTAGTTCCTCGCATAGTTTTTTTTTGAGAAATCGGAATTTTTAATTTTTTAAAGCTTTATACTGATTAAAAGAAAAACTATACGTCTTTAAAAAAATAGTATTAAATGAATTTGTAGACGTTTTTGAGATCAATAGTTTTTCATCTTAAAATTTTTTTTTTTTCATGCTTAGTCTTGCTGGAAAATTGAATTTTTGCTTTTTGAAAAAGCTCTTTCGAGGGAAGATATGAGGATCCAGTACTTTCTTCGCGAAAAAGTATTGGATTTCCAATACTTATTGGCGAAAATAGTATTAGATCCAATACTTACCAATACTTCTTTTTCATGAGGGAATTGAGCGTAATATGTCAGAAAGTCGCCAACAATGAAAAATATCAGAATTGCGAGTTTTTTGGGCCATTCATTTTTACAGAAGCATACTTCAAAATATGTTCACGTATTTATTTTATTATCCTTATAAAAATATTTTATGTGAGGTACACTCTCCTGCACATAACCACGATGTCAATAAAGCAATACACTTTTTATTCGTGAACTTTTTTTCCAGAAACAATGTTAGTAATTTTTTTGATTTGGTGTTTCATCTGCTTTACAATGTAATTAGAAACACGAAGCACATATATGTAACATAGAAGTGAAATATCAAATTATCAAATCCAAAGTTTCAAAAATAAAAAAATACAATGAATTAAATTCAGCCCGATTTTTCTAAAAGTCGCCAATAATAAAAATATCGAAGTTGCGAGTTTTTTTTGTATCATCTATTTTTTACAGAAGCATACTAAAAATATGTATGTGTATTTATTCTAATATTATCAGAAAAATATTTTGAATGAGGCACACTCTCCTGCATATAACCATTATGCCAATAAAGCAATAAACTTTTTATTCGTAAACTCCTTCTTTCAGAAACAATATGAGTAATTATTTTGGATTCACTTTTTTGTTTTCTCAACAGTATAATTAGAAACAAGATGCACATATCTGACATTGGAGTAAAATGTCAGATCATACAATCTCACGTTTTAAACATGAAAAGATCACTTATCTTGATCACTTGAATGCAGAACAATATGTCCTCCATGGACCAAAAAGCATAACAGAAAGTCGAAAAAATAAAAATATGAATATTGAATAATTTAATTCCTTCAGTGAATCTTTTCTTGAGAATTCTGAATCTATTATTTTGGTTTGAAGTTGTGCATGTCCTCGTGGTACCGCAGATAGATTTTACCTTTGCACCTCTTATGTGTGCAACAATAGAATTCTGACAAAAATAATTCTTGTTTCTTGCTCTTTTTTCTTTTTATGTACATTTTTGCAATTAAAACTTGCGTATTACATCGTAATCTAATATAAAACTAATAATATCACTGTAAAAAGAAAGCATCATTTCAGAACTAGTTTTATGTATTGAATGCCAACGGCCATACCACGCTGAAAAAACCAGTTCTCGTTGGATCACTGAAGTTAAGCAGTGTGGGGCGTGGTTAGTACTTGGATGGGTGACCGTTCGAGAATACTACTAACTGCGTGCTGTTGGCGTGTCGTGGGTGTGGTGAGCCCACACTTGTAGTTATTTACTACAAGAAACTATCCACCTAGAAACACTACCCGAATCGGGTAGTGTCACGCCTACCCCGAATGCGAAATGGCTTAATGGTAATGGTATACAAATAATACTCAGAAAAAACAGTCTCGGATGGTATTAAAGTGAGACCACTGATGGTAACCCTGATTCATTTGTTTCACATTGAAAATAACAGACTGAAGTTAGCGTTTTCAAAAACAGGACAGGGGTCGTGCACATAATACGTAACGCGTTTTTCTTCTGTTTATATCGTTGAATCTCTTTTGGCTTCGTTGCAGTTTTATTCTTGTCTTTATTTAAACAAAAGAAAAATGCGTTACGTATTATGTGCACGACCGCACTGGCAAATGGGTCAGGCCGTCGGAGAAAGGGGTTGTTGGTCGTTAAACTTATCTGAGGAGGTAGAAAATGGGTCAGATTGTAATCCCCAATAATTCTCGGGGGAAAATAATGTAGATACAACAATTTCCGTGAAATTATTGCTAAAATGAAAATTCTGTAGTATATAATGTAATATCAGGTTAGCTAGATTTTTCTGAATGATGCTTCAAATTCTGCCAGGATACTTTAAATTTTATGATAAATAACAGAATAAACTATTTAGATTAGAAAAGATGTTTGAGCGATGTTGTTCGTCTGAGTGATATAAATTTATAAAAATATATAATATTAATGGTGGTAAATAACATACTTCGAAACAAAAAGAATTCGTTGTTGGATCCTTTATTCCATCCTTTGTAAAGGTGTCGACGTTTCGAAGGCTAACGTTTTCCTCATCAGAACATTAAAATTTGTTAAGTAGCGAAGCTTAACCACATCTTAGATTTAAAAGGGTTCCTGTTTCTCATCTTCCATCTCTCTTCTAACTCTTCTTTTTCAGTTCAACTTTCATATAATTAATATTGCTTTTTCAAAAATTTATTTCAACATTGTAAATTTGAAATTGTAAAGTTAATAATTGTTAATGTAAGTTGTTGGCTTTAGGGTCAGGTGAATTGTAACAAATTAAGTTGTTTCAAACGTTTCGGCACACAATGGTGACCCTCTTCAGTAAGTTTTATTAAATCTGTAAAACGTACATAATATCGTGTAGGTACGCATTTTTACAATTGCAAGTGTTATTCATTGGTTAATATTTTAGTTGTGGAATTATAAAAATGATTTAATTTAAAAAATTTATTTCCATTTAATTCTATTAATAACTATTGATGAATCTTGCAGTATTATTAAAACATGGTTTTATTTTAACGAAGTACAATTGATCAAAAAACAATGACAATGCAGTAGAAACATTTTTCCCCCACAAATCTTTACAACAAAATTTTTTCCAAATTTGTCAGAAAACATTGCAATCGAAAAAATACTTCTGAAACATTTTTTTCCAGTGGCGTATATTAGATAGATGAACGTTTATTTTTCAGCCTGATGGCCTTAAAAAATGGACCCTTAAAAATTAACATCCATCCATTTCTTATCTCTAAGCCGCACGCTCTTATCGCCTTGCCTTCCTCGCTTCGCCTCGCCACGCCACGCTCGCATGTCCCTACTTTCTCACATTGCCTCCCTTGCCAACCTGTATTTACATCTTACTTATATCTACTTTCTCTCCTATTTAAAATCTTTCCTTCTCCATTCCTCTTCCTCCTTCCTTCTCTTCATCTCCATCTTACCCAACATTCCCTTCACCCATGCTACTGCCCTTTTTTCCCCCTTTTCATGCAACAATACCTCCATGCTTATCTCACTCCTTTCCGCCTCCACGCACTCCTCCAACCATTGCTCCACTCTTGCATCCCCCTTTCCACACAGCTCACACATCCTCTTCTCCCGAGAGAGCCAGAACCTGTTGAAACCTTCCATGCACCCACACCTCATCCTCGCTATAAGCTCCTGACTTCCTTTCTCTCCTTTCTCACATAAATATTGCGCTCTTGCCCTTGGCATAATCCACACATAGTTCCCGTTAAACCTTGAATCTCTTATTCTCTCTTCCCCTTCTGTCTTCTCTCTCTCCATGCCGTTTTTCTTAACCAAGTCGTTCTACCTACCTTCCTTCCTTCCTCCTGCATCCTTCTCACTTCATCCATCTGCAGTCCTTTCATTCTAAAATACCTTTCCCTCTTATCCTACATCTTCCCACGCCCTCTCCTGTTCTCCTTCTCCCACCAACACTCCCTAACCAGCCTACTTTCCCCCTCTTCCAAAAATTTCTCATATTTACACGCCCGGCTCCCTGCTAGGATCCCTCGTTCTCTCCGTCTCCCTCTTGACAATATACTTAGGCGTGTTCCTTGCCAACCCCAGGGTCCACTTTACATATCTTTCCTGCTTTCTATTTACCTCTTCACTTTCCTTCCACCCCCACAACTCTACTCCATATAATAGCACACTCATCACTAGTGAATCAAACAATTTCATTCTTTGTCCAAAATCATCTGCGAATAGCTTCTTTCCCAACCCCCACACCTGCCTCATCACTACATTTGCCCTCCTCACTCTCCCTTTTATGTGACCATCCACTCCCCCATTTCTCCGAAACACGAAGCCCAAGTACACAAACTCATCCACCTCCTGCACCTCCTTTCTCTTCCACTTCCATCTCCTCCCTTATCCCTTCCCCCTTCTTTTCTGAACACCATAATCACACCATCTCGCTTGCGTCTCCGACAATATTCCTTTCCCCTCGACATCCTTCCGCAGTCTCTCTGCCACCACCATCGCGTATACTTTATACTCCGTATTCATTAGCGTAATCCCTCCATAATTTTCCTGTCTATCTCTATCTCCCTTCTTATACAGTGACACTATTAACCCTTCTCTCCACCCTCCTGCGAATCCCTCGCCCTTCCATACTGTCTTCACTACCTCCTTCAGCCTCTCCCTATCCTCTTGTGTACTGAACAGCCATGCTTCGTCTTCCGCCCCGTCCAGCCCTGCTGCTTTTGAACTTATCAACTTCCTTATCTGCTTCTCTATCTCCTCGTCAATCAACTCCTCCATCTCTGCCTGCCCCGTTCTTCTACTCCCCCCAACCGTCTTCCTTGAATCTGAGCCCTGGAATAATTCTTTAAAAAACACCTTCCACTCCTCACTTCTTATCTTCTCTCTCATCTCCCCACTCTACGCTTCCTAAACCTATTTATTATCTTCCAGACGTCCCCCTCTGTCTTAATATTTGCTAACTCCTGTTCCAGATCTTTCTCCTTTTTCTGTTATTTCTTCTTACACATCAATCTAAACCCCTTCCGCATTTCTATGTACTCCTCCCTTCTCGCATAACCCTGTTTCCCTATCCCACCAGGGCCTCACCTCCCCTCCAAAACGTACCTTTCCTAGCAGCTCCTGATACTTCTCTATCGCCTCCGTCGTCCAGGTCACCCTATCCCCTATCGAGACTTCTTCCCCGCCTTGTCTTCTGCCACCCTCACCTCTTAACCACAGACTTAATGGCTAATGATCTGATTCCACCCTCCCCTCTACTGCGAATTTTTCCGTCTCCTCCTATCCTTGCATATTCATGACCACATAGTCTATCACAGATACCCCCACCTTACTTACATATGCGTATTCTCCCTCTTCGTCCCCAGCTGCCATACCATTCGCCACCGCCCAGCCTCTATCCTCCATCCAGTCCCTTAGAATCTCCCCCTCCTTATTTATTATATTATCCTTCGATTTCCTTTTGAAGCTCTCCCCTTCCCTGTAAATTCCTCCTTCGCTCCCCATCCTCATATTAAACTCCCCACCCAGTAACACCATACCCTCCTCTCTTTCGGCCAGCAGGTCTTCCACCCTTTCTTTAATTCTTTCCATCCCATCCTTATTGTACACTGTCACAAACTTACACGTTATCCCTCCTATTTTTATTTCCCTCATTTGCTCGTCTTGAAGTCATGAAAATTCTATTCAAGATATAAATATATGTCTTGAAGACATAGAAACTTGTCTCCAAGACATAAATTGAACACAGAAAAAACAGAAATGAATTTTTGTTGAGGGTAATTTTCAAATATATGAAGTGAAATTTTTTTGCATCGAAACAAAACAAGATTTAATAGAGTTGGCATGGTTACCATTTCCCATGTGGTGGGTAAATCTTAACATGTGAAGTTAATGTTTGTTGCCGGTAAAGATTACTCTGAAATAGATGTAAATATTACATTTCGTTTTTTCTGTGAAGTCTGGCTCCGTCTCAATAAGAAAACATGCTGGAGTCGAACTTTTCAACTTCAGCATATCTTGATTGGAGGCAATTCAAGTCGAAGAATTTTCACTCGGGAAGCAATTGTCTGGATGTGTGTGTGTGTGTGTCACACTCTTTTGTGAACGCGATATCGTGAAAAGCGCTGCAGATAAATTGATGAAATTTGGAGCGCTTATTTTCACTACTAATATCTTGAATCTGACCGAATGATTTAGAAAAATATTTATCGCATTTTTTTAGCACTCAATTATATTTTGAAAATCGGGTTTTTTATAGTAAATCTTTTTTCATTAACATAATTCAAAGTTGATACAAGAATATACAAAATTCCTGGGTTCCGACGAATTGGTTGACCTAAATATTAGTACATTTTATTGAAAAGTAGGGAATTTCTGGTAATTTCTATATTTTGAAAATCGGTTTTTTATAGTAAAACTTTTTTCATTAACATAATTCAAAGTTGATGCAAGAATAAAAAAGATGTGTTGATTCGAGAAGAATCGATTGACCTATAATATTAATACATTTTAATACATTTTATTGAAGAGTAAAGAAGCTATGGTAATGCATAATATTTGGAAATACGGATTTTCATAGTAAAACTTTTTTCTTCAACATAATTCAAAGTTAAAGGAAGAATATAAAAGATTTCTTGGTTCGAGACGAATCGATTGACCTGCAATATTAATACATTTTATCAAAGAGT
>CAKNXH010001142.1:803213-820531 GCA_932178445.1 Andricus quercusramuli | reverse complement strand
ATATATATATATATATATATATATATTTAAAGAGAATATAGAATACTTATATTGATTCAAGATGAATCGATTGACCTATGATATTGATACATTTTATTGAAGAGGAAGGAAGCCATGCTCATTCGTGAGATTCGAATCATCTGTTTCAAACAGAAAAACTTTTTTCGTCGACATAATTCAAAGTTGACGCATGAATAGAAAAGACTTTTTGATAATAAATTTTCAAATAGAATAATTATGACAATTTTTCTAAAGAAATCATAAAGCTGGGAAAGGATAGGGTGCGACAGAAATTACCCTCCCCTTTTCCAGCTCGAAAACTTATAATTTCGAATAGAAAATTTGAGTTGTCTGATTTGTCTTTGTATTAAAAAAATTCTTTGTGTTTCCAATCTCTGCCGAAGGTGGAAATTTCATAAGTTTTGAATTTCTGCGTGGCAGTGCATTCACTGAAATATTTAAGTAATTTAAAAAAAAAATCAATAGACTTGCTTTTTTAATGTTCCAACCTCTACCGATTTCGTGAGTTTGATCATTTTTTTAAATCGCTCTTTCGGATTTCAGTACATGTTTTTAATGAGTCTAGATACAAAGTTCGAGAAACTCTTGAAGTTTGAAAAAAATACTTTTCACATGTTTTCTCCAAAAGGTCAAAAATATCTTAGGAATTAGGCTCACGGCAAAGATAAAATTTCGTCTACAATAAAACTGTGCATTTGTAAAAATGTATGCGTAAAGAAAAAAGTTTCTTAATCTTCTCGAAAATCATTGAAATATTTTTGAAATATTTTTGTTATTATTCGACATATGAAGAAAAAAAATTCTCAATTTCTACCGTAGTCGTGAGATGATAATTTTTCAAAGTCCGGTTTTTAAAAATAAAATTTAGTATGCAATAAAACTATGTGCCTCTAAAAGCAAGACTCATTAAAAAGTGGGTCAAAAGCATATTTTTTATTATCTGCTTCTGGAAAATCGTGACAATATTCACGTTGCGAGGCTGAATAAATAGGAGAACATCGGTAACACCAATTCATACGACCGGATTCAGCTTATCTAGTATTCTACAGAAAGCATACCACATTCAATTTTGTGGAACGTCATACCATCTAAAAGAAAGTAAGTGAACATTTTAAACTCTATTATCACAAAAAGGCAATTTTTTTTTATTTTTCCAACTCTAGCAACAATTTGATGACATTTTTTTTAATCCAATCATTTTTTGCTTCAAATAGTAAATTTGCGAAGTTATGAATCATTATATACATGATCGTGATATACATACTTTATTAAGGAAGCATTAATAAATTAATGCGTTAATGCTAAAATTGTAAAATTCTTGAAATCTCCCAATGGAGAATTTTACAATTATAAATTATTTATTGTCTAATTCTTCAACTAAAAATGGGAAAATTCAGGGTATAATATTGAAAAGACAAAAATAATACAAAACAACATTTCTTTTGTTCGAGTTTTTTCTTCATTTGTGTGTGAAAGGTTCTATGTTCTTTCTGAAAATGTATTTTTATGTACGTAATTATGAGGATCAATAGGTCCATGAGTTTTTTTTTCAAAGATATTGTCTATTAATGCTTTAACGCCCTTCGGAGAGCACCTAATATACTCCCACTAGTCCCGAATTTGTATAGTACTAAAACAATTTTATTCAACCGCTTTTGGCTTTATTGAAAATGCTCGATTTTTTTTTATTGTTTGACATATGAAGATTCAAAATATAAAAAATTACGAATTTCAGTTGAAAAAAATCGCCATCTCTACCCAAAGTGTGAGTTTTATCATTTTTGTAATCGCTCCTTATTTATTGTTTTGTTACAGTTCATAAAAAAATTATATATCTCTACAGAAAATACCAGAAAAAAATCATTGTTTCCTATATCCTTTTTTATTGGCTGTTCATGAGCAAAAATTAATATATCCAACACTTTTATAAGAAATCACAAATTCTAGTAAACTAAAAAACAATTAGTAATGCGCGATTGTAATTTTTTTGTCACACTGGCACAAAAAAAACAGTTTTCTGATCTACAGACGCAACGCATACATTCCCATGTATTTTGACCCGCTGAGCACGAATTCGATGTCTGTTTAACCCTAGCACATCTGGGTCAAGGGCATTTGAAGGTCAGAGGATAGAAAAGTCATTTTGGTGAAGATATCTACTATAATTTATGTTTTTGGGTCGCTGAATCCGAATCCAGGGTCCATTTGGAATTATCGAGTCAAGGTCAAGGTAATTTCAGGGTCAATTTCGTTCATTTTTCTGAAAACAAATTTCTGACTGCAGATTCTGAAAGAACGGAAGATTTTACGTCTAGATATGTATGTTTGTATTTTTCTATGACGACCTCTAAGGTAATTTCAAGGTCATTTTATTTAAATATATAGATGGTTCATATGGGTAAAATATAGCTACATGGGACTTGATTACTATACTAATATGTTGTGGGGTTTGCTAAATCTGAATCCGAGAACCGCTTGACCCCAGCGTGCCAAGGTCAAGGTCAGATCAAGGACATATCCAAGTTAAATCGGAAGAAAAAGGTGTTAATGATTATGCTATTGGGACGTAAAATATTCCGTTTTTTCAGAATCTGCAGTCAGAAATTTGTTTTTAGAAAATGAACGAAATTGACCTTGAAATGGCCTTGACCTTGACTCGATAAGTTTAAATGGATCCCGGATTCGCATTCAGCGACCAAAAAACCTAAATTATAGTAGTTATCTTCACCCAAATGACTTTTCTGTCCATTGGACCTTCAAATTCCACTAACCCAGATGTGCTGGGGGCAAACGAACCTCGCATTCGTGCTCAGCGGGTCAAAATACATAGGAATATATGTGTCGCTTCTGTAGATCAGAAAAGAGGTTTTTTTGCGTGCCGGCGTTATTCCATGTTTGGTCGAACTTGATCTTTTTTATATAATAGTTTGAGTAATTGGTTGGAAGTTTAAATATTGTTTTGAAAAAAAATAGTAAAAAAAAAATTAAAAATTTTCTTAAGATTCCTGGGAAAATTAGAAATGATTTATTGTTTTCAAAAATGAATTAATAGCGAAAAATAAAAAAGATTTTAGGAAATATTTTTAAAAAATTTTTAATAATAATTCAAATTTTGAATCTTTGCAAATGTTTTGAATACTGTTCAGTTCACAATGAAACTATATGTATACCTCAAAATAATGGGTGCGAACTAATTTTATTTCTCAATCTCTTCTAGCGCTATTAAAAAGTTTTGACATACGAAGCTTTGAAAACATACAAAATGTATAAACTAGTTTTCAACTAATTCCTTATCTCTGCGGAAATTGTGTTTGATAATTGTTTTGATTGCGATTATGGGAATTATTTAAGTTCGTTGATATTATCAAGGGGAATTTTATTTTGCGAGGCTTTTAAGTACGCTCAGATACATATAAAAATTCAAATATATGAAGTATTTATGAACACAATTAAAAAAGTCCCGAATCTCGACCGTAGCCGTAAGAGTAATAATTTTATAAATTTTCTGCCTTTTCTGCTAGAATTCAGTATTTGATAAAACTATACATATATCTCTAAAATCATCTTTCTTCTATAAGAATGCAACTATTTATTTAAAAATTCATTAATTTTGCTGCACGGTCATCCTTCTTGGTTGAAAATTGAACTGTTATCTGGAAAGTTCATCCTTTTGGGATAAAAATGAAAATATTCCATGGAAAATTTACTTTTTGCTTGAAATTAATATTTTGGTGTTGAAAAGTAAAATTGAAATCCTTTCTACACGAATATTCAACTTTTTTGATGAAAATTAATCTTTTTGAGTTGAAAATTTAAAAATTTCTTGGAAAATTCATTTTCTTGTTCAATTTTCGTCTTTTGGTATTGCAAAGTTAACTGAAATATTTCTGCATGAAATTTAAAGATTTTTTTGAAAATTTGTCTTTTCCATCCAAAAGTTCATCTATTTTACCAGAAATTGCATCTTTCTTGGATGGAATGTTATTATTTGGTTGATAATTCAACAATTTTGTTCAAAAGTCATCCATATTGGTTGAAAATTGAACAATTCCTTGGAAAATTTACCTTTTGTTTGAAATTCATACTTTGGTATTGAAAAGTCAACTAAAATCTTTTTTGGGCAGAAATTCAATTTTTTTTTAATTTGTCTTTTTGATTTAAAAATTCATCTTTTTTAGTGGAAGTTCTATCTTTCTTGGATAAGAATGCAATTTTTTGGTTGAAAATTCAAAAATTGTGTTAATAAGCCATCGTTTCAAATTGAAAATTTAACTGTTTTGTTGAAAATTCGTATTTTGGGTTAAAAATTCAACTGTATTGTGGAAAATGTACGTTTTGTTTAAAATGCGTATTTTCTTGTTAAAAAGTGAATTAATAGTATATTGTGCTACAAGCTGAAAAAGCAAGAGATTTAAAACGAGTGTTCAATCGTCGCTTTTTGAATGTGTGGGACACGATACTTTTTCTATAATTTGTTCAAAAAGTGCTAGTTTTTGTTTACCTGTTTTTTGTTTAAAAGGAAGGCGATTTTTTGTCGATTGACGCAACAATAACACCGTATTTTCGGAGAAACTGGCGGTGTTTTAGGCTAGGAACGGGGTCGGAAAATAGAATTAAGTGCGCTGCGCACGATGCACGAGCACACCCGAGGCAGCACGAACACGGCTGCGTCTAGTCGTCCCGAATTTCGGGACGACTAGCCGGAAATCAAGATAAATGCTAGTCATCCCGAAATTCGGGACGACTAGCCTATTTCTACCATTTGGCTAGTCATCTCGAAATTCGGGACAACTAGCCTATTTCTAGCATTTGGCTCGTCATCCCGAAAATAATGCACTTTATTAATTCTACTGTTTTTAACTAGACCAAAATTACCAAAATTGACAATCCTATTTTCTCCATTCGGCTAGTCGTCCAAAAAATAATGCATTTTAAGAAATTTCTCGTTTTAACTAGACAAAAATCACTAAAAATGTTAATGACCCTGAAATTCGGGACGACTAGCCTATTTTCAACATTTGTCTAGTCGGCCTGAAAATAATGCACTTAATTAATTTTACTGCTTTCAACTAGACCAAAATTACTGAAAATGACTAGACTATTTTCACCATTTAGCTAGTTGTGCCGAAAGAATGCTAATACTGTAATTATGGGCAAGATTACGATATCCGTGGGGGCTTTCCGCCCCCACGAGGCGTTGGAAAAGGGGTAGGGGTGTTACCTGACATTATTTTTGTCACCTGTCACAGGAGTGCCTTCCCGCCCCACGAGGCGTTGGAAACAGGGGTAGGGGTGTTACCTTACATTATTTTTGTGACCTGTCACAGGAGTGCCTTCCCGCCCTCACGAGGCGTTGGAAACAGGGGTAGGGGTGTTACCTTACATTATTTTTGTGACCTGTCACAGGGGTGCCTTCCCGCCCCCACGAGGCGTTGGAAAAGGGGTAGGGGTGTTACCTGACATTATTTTTGTCACCTGTCACAGGATTGCCTTCCCGCCCCACGAGGCGTTGGAAACAGGGGTAGGGGTGTTACCTTACATTATTTTTGTGACCTGTCACAGGAGTGCCTTCCCGCCCTCACGAGGCGTTGGAAACAGGGGTAGGGGTGTTACCTTACATTATTTTTGTGACCTGTCACAGGGGTGCCTTCCCGCCCCCACGAGGCGTTGGAAAAGGGGTAGGGGTGTTACCTGACATTATTTTTGTGACCTGTCACAGGAGTGCCTTTCCGCCCTCACGATGAATTGGAAAAGGGGTAGGGGTGTTACCTTACATGATTTCTGTGACTAGTCACAGGGGTGCCTTCCCGCCCCCACGACTAGCCAAATGTTGGAAACGGGCTAGTCATCCCGAATTTCGGGACGACGAGACACTTCGTTTTATAAAAGATCCTATGTTAAAAATATTACGAAATTAAAATGCTGGTATTTGAATGTTTATGGGCAGAGAAAATAAAAAATCGGTCAACAAAAAATCAAGGAATTTTTAGAATAAAGTTTTCACCCTGTAGAGCATGTATTATCATAAATTCAAAAAATTTTCATTAGTTACAGGTCCCATATCTTATTATTTCTGAAAGCCATAAATTACGTACAGTAAGATGAGGGAGGGGGTAGAAATATTTTTCTACTGTCTGTTACAGGGCTGAGGAGGGTATGGAATGAGGGCCTAGATTCCATTAAGTATTTTTAGTGGGCCCCAAATATTCTAGAGGGATCCTATAAAATCCAACGGGTCATAAGGAAAGATCTGGAATATTAAATCTATAATTACAATTTTTGATGATTTAGGGATCGCGTGATTTAAATAATATCAGAAGTGAATATCTTCTCAAAAATATAAATTCTTTGGAATCGAAATTCACTGAAAATATGTAGTACGCTTTTAATTTTTATTGTATGATTGAATATAGGACGCTTCAAAAATATTAAAAAGTTATCAACTCGTTCTCCACAATTTTCTAATGGGTATGGAAGTCGTGATTTCTTTAATTTTCAAAATTGCTACCTCGGACTTGCATTCGCTAATATTTCTATTATTTCTTTATGTTTTTGAGTATAAAAGGCTTAGAAAATATAATAAATTGATAAACTTGTTTTTTGAAAATGTCCAATCTCTACCAAAGTTGCAAGTTTCATTTAATTTTCAAAATTGCTCTCTCGTACTTCTATGCCCTTAAAAAATAGTAAACAGTTAAAATGTATACTTCAAAAAACATAATGCATAGAAAAAATGTTTGCTATAATCTCTTCAAGAGTTAATAAAAAGATTCAGGAATACTTTTATTATTTTTATGTTTTTGAACGCACAAGTTTTAGAACATATGCAAAAGTTGTGAACTTATTTTTCAAGAATTTTCAATATGTATCGAAGTCGTGAGTTCGATAGCTTTCAAAATTACTGCCTCGGAGTTCTGTTCATTCTTCTGGTAAAATTTATCAACCAATAAAACTTTATACCTATAAAAATATGTGCATTTGGAAAATGTTTCCGAACAAGCATTGAATTGCGGTTTTATCATTAATAATAATATGAATAAGCTATAAATGATGTGTTAGTTTAACGGAAACTGAATTGAATTTTCCATTTTTGAAAAAGCTTTTCCGATGAATAAAAGTAGAATTGTTGGTTCAAAATTTTTTTTTAACGATACATTGAATCCAGCGCAATAAGTTAGAAAGTCGCCAACAATAAAAAAAATCGAAATTGCGAGTTTTTTTAACCATACAGTTCTTACAGAAGCATACTTCAAAATATGTTCATGTATTTATTTTAACCACCTTATAAAGTATTTTGAATGCTTTGCGCTCGCCTACGACGTGTAGTGGAAAGTTGCCTAAGACGAGCCCCCTCCTAAGACGGGAGACCCTGAATATTTTTGTACAAAAGCAATATAGTCATCACTTACGCATGCGAATACGTGTTCAGCAAAATTCGGGTTATTTTGAAGGTGTTTTTTCCTGCACTGGAAGTAAATTAACAAAAACAGAGAGGAAAAATTATTTTCGTACGTTAAAGAACGAACTTTCGCCTGTTTTAGAAGTTGTGATTTAATAACTTCTAATGATTTGAAGGAGTAAGTTATGTTTTTGTTTGATAGATAATTTTGTAAACTTTGCAACTGATACTTACGTTTTATTAATTCTTATGCTATTTGCTTAACAAATTTTAAAAATTGTGATCATACGAAATTCCTAAAACGAGCCCCGGTCAGGCTAGAGAACTGTAGGTAAGAGCGAAACCTGCTTTCCTTGTGAGTTTCCGATGGTCTCAATGGTAATGACCTAACCTCTTTCTTGCTTTTACATCATGAATAAGAAATTTTTTAAACTATGTTGCTTTTTCGATTTATATCAGTAAATTCTGGATCTGAGATGAATAATATTCGAAATTTTATAACTTTTCATAAATATTTAGTCTTTGAACTTCTTTTACACTTATTTTCTGTTAGACCTTATTTGACGCTTATTTCACGCTTTATAATGTATTTTACGTAATTAGTATGTCATAAACGTAAACATTGTGTTTAAACAATACGCTGCGAATAAAATTAATCGATATCAAGTGTTTAATTACATAGCTTTTTTTATTTTAAAAAGGGGCCCGTCTTAGGATACCGGGTTGCCTAAGACGAGACAAATACATATTTTTTTCAACATCGATTTTCATTGCCTTTTAAACATTTTTTGAACTTTTAAGTGTGTCAACTTTGTAAAGAAAACATCAAACTATAATGCCAATAATCGCTTTTGCTTCTAAAGTTCCTTAAAATCGAAAATTTTTGGAACATATGGAAGGGGGCTCGTCTTAGGCAACTTTCCCCTATACTGAAAACATACACTCGCCAAAATTTGTGTAGGTACAATCACACATCTCTATTCAGTGATATTATTGCAACTGCCGTAGTAGACGAGAAACGCCCAACCCAAAGTGTTCAGCTTGAAGTTGAACAATTATCTTGAATAATTGAATTTTTCACCATTTGACATTCTACACACGGAAAAAAAAGTCCTGGAAATTTTCATTGACCGAGTCTGTGACTTTAGGATAGGTCTAAAAGCATTTGATAATTTACAAATATTGTATTGCAAAATCATGCAAACAGTGCTTGAAGAAATAAAAGACTTCTTAAATTGCGCCCAGCATAGTCAGTGAAGCACTCCTAGACTCCATCAACAAAATATCACAGAAAAATTTGTAAGCAGTTCAACACTCCAATATTAAATTCTCAAAGACAGTCAAGGAAGGGTTCGTAGACTGTCAAGCTTGCCATTTATGCTAATAAAAAATAATAAATTATTTTTTAAATTTATAATATTATCTTCAACTTATATATTTATTTAAATATTATTATAACATACACAATTATTAAATAATATCAATCGCTCGCTTTTTACACTCTAAAAAATTAGTCGCACGCTGCGGGGATTCGAACTACCTATCCTAGACACGAGACTAACGCAACTAATTCCTAACCGCGCAAGCCCCTCGGCTAATCGATCGGGTTGAAAACACAGTAAAAAATCTTGGCGTTCTGCTACAGCTGAAAACTGCGTGGCCGCGTAAAAAGAATTTTAGTGAGGACTGCGAATTAGACAACTTGCTGCAAGACTGACTTTGCATAACAAATTAAACACATTGTTTGAACAATTTTTTTTTTAATGGAAAATTATTTTTTGACCAAGGGATGATTTTACGTAAAAAAATAAGTTTTTTCTTCATTTAAACTGAAATTGTTTAAATAATTTTTTCAAATTTGTGAGACATAACATAAAAACTAATTGCACCGCTCGATTCTATGGAAAAAAATCTGTTTAAAAATTAAATTGCGTTATTCTTATTTTTTAAATTAAAGAATTTGATTCCAGATTGAAGAAGTTGATAACAAATCAACAAAAAATCAAACTTTTTGTTCCTTGTGCACTTTTTGTGAGACGCACTGTTTAAGTTGCAGCGCTATAACAAATTTATTTCAATAAAACTGATATATTTACCAAATCATATCAATAAATTATAGATAAACAAAATTTTAAACATAGGAAAAAACTCACTCCGTTTACACTCTTAAAACATGAAAGAAATATTGAGATAGATTCGAAAATACTTTTTATATATTGTTATTAAAAAATGGTTATTTTAAATGACATTTTTTATGAGGAATAAGAATTTCAACAACAATCCACGAAAATTATTTTATATTCTATATCAGAATAATAAATTTTGTTAAGTAAATAAGGAAATTGTTTAAATAATGGTTGTGTATCTTTTTGAAAAAAATAACCCAGATATCTCGATTCTACTAAGCATTTTTTTCTAAAAGAAAGAAGTTTCAAGAAGTATTAGTGTTGACTCGATTAACTTCCAAGCCACTTTTTATTATTTATTAAAATTATAAATAAGAAAATGGCTATTATGTAAATGTTTTTGTAATGAAAAACAAACACCTTTTATTCTATTATCAGACACATTCTTATATTTTATTTCAATATTTTTATAAAAATTTTATATACAGAAATCCGATCTTGAAAATAAAATCTGCTTACATCCAGTTTCTTGCAATGTAATAATAGCCATCTTCTAATTTATTTCGAATAGAAATAAGTGTATTATAAGTAATATCGCGAAGATTGAGAAAGACGTAGGAATACTTAATACCACTGAAAATTGTGAAGCCTGTAAATTTTCATTTAAGAAACAATCGTACAACTTTGTTAAATGAATTTGATATCTAGCAGAATAAGGTAGCAAGTGAATAACATTTTTCAGCTCATCTAAATCTTGGAGATTTAAATCCTTTACGCAACCAGTTGTTCATGTTTTTTACAATTAATATCTTAATATCTTTATGCGTTTTACAATTACTTTTTGTTGTACATAATTTATTTGCACATTTATTCATTTTAAATAAGCAAGCCAATGGTAACAAATTTAGTTGTCGACTTGACGCACGCGGTCTACTTCAATCATACCAATGTGAATTTGTCTCTGAGCCCCACTGAGCGCGCCTCTGAAAATTCTCGCAGACAGTCATGGACTGTTTTTCAGACTTGCATTCGAGTCCTCAGTTTTTGAATCACGCACTTATTCAATTCAAGTCGTTGCAAATATGAAGTTATTTTATAGCCACTTCATGACTGTATACATTTTTTTGTTGTAAACTGTCTTATAAAAATTCCAAGCCTGTTGTTTCTTGACTGCGCTTGAAAACTTCCATGACTTTTCTTTATTTTTCCATGAAAATGTATGACCACTTTATAGAAAGTATACGAGACTTCATTAAAATGATGGCCCGTCCTGAAGTCTAGCACTAATCTGCGAAATGTCCCAAGACTTATTTTTTCCGTGTACATACACGGAAAAAAGTTTCTTGAGTCAAACGAGTCAATCTAGAATATACGAGAAGGATCGCGCGCTTGAGCGCGCGTATTTTCGTCTTTAAGATTCGATACTGCATAATTTATATACATTTGAAATATTTTGTAATTATCTTTGAATATTCTTTTTGCAGGTCGAACAAATTTGAAATATTCTGAAACAATCCGAACCAAGATTTTAATCCTGATTGACCTTTCTTAATCCATACTTCAACCGGTCTTCAACCTCAAATTGAATCCCTATCTCAGTCTCTGTCTCAACCCCAAATTCAATCCGAATGTACTGATACCCAACTCGAATGGATCCAAATCACACTCAAAGCCCGTTGTAATATTTTCAATTCTCTGAAGTAGTGGTGTTCTCCTAAAGGAAAAAAGTGGCCTGGCGGTACTTTCCATAAACTACGTTACCATTTTCAGGGGGGGGGGGTCAAAACTATGATTGGTAACAAGGGAGGAGGAGGAGGAGGGGGTAAAGTGAAAATACCCTTACGAACTTACGTAGATGATTTTCAGAACTTAAACCCAGTAAGAAAATCCAACTATATTTTTAAGTAAAAGTTCTTTTTTTTATTGAAAAGGTTGTTATGCCGAAATAAGTAAAGTAACCAAATAGTACTTGATTATTCTTTATTGGAATGAATACAGTGTATCATATAAGATTAGGATTAGAACTGACGAAGGGCCGCGAGCCCGGTCCTACTTATACACTAGCGTAAGAATGTAGGCTTTCCTTAAAAGGGAAGGCAAACTGAATATGGGACAATGATATAGGTTAAAATCCAAATGCGTAACAACACTGACTCGTGCTGGGCCAAACACTACACAAATAGCCTAGTGGGAGAAGTCTTTTGAGGTCAACCGTTACAACCCTCTCTTTAGACTAAGTTTAGTCTCTAAACTTTCAAAATTTTACTTTTCGAGTTTTGATATTACTATCCTTATTATCTAGTAAAGATTGTACACTAGTACTGTATGTTACAATATGAGTCGGAGTCTGTACTTTAGTTTTAACACAGAATATACATAGTTTTTTCAGAACAAAGTTCAATATTGCGTTAAAAACTCCAGTCTTATATAATATATATAATATGCCTGAAGTTAGAGCTGCATACCCAAGATACTGTAGCCATTCTAGTCCGCTTTCTGTCCAAGTTCTTAAGCGTCTGTGAGTAGCTATAGTTTTTAATGTATTTTCAGTGTCGTCTAAACTTAAGCGAGCTTGTTTCAATTCTTCATTGTCTATTTGTTTAGGGAGCTAAATCAATTTCTTTTCTAAATTATTAAGATCTTGTTCGTTGTATTCAACGTTATAGGTCACATTAATCCAGTAATTCTGTTTTTCTTCTAAGTGTTTTCGTAAATCTATTTGGTCATAATTATTATATAGTTTGCAGCTACTTCCTTTTATCTTAACAGGTTTGACTATTTCTATACATTTTATATTTTGTTCGCAGCTTATATCTAGGCTTATCTTATCGAGGGGAATTATAATGTATCCGTCGGAGATTTGTATAAAAGTTTCTTTGTGAAGCAAATACGGAGATTGATTACAATTTGGTTCCTCATCTTTTGAGTAAGCTTGATTCGCAATTTTTACTTTCGGACAGTTTGAGATTAGGCTGATTTCGTTTACATATTAAATAGCTTACTATAGTTCTGCATTGGTCAATAGTCTGTTTATCTGTTGGGACGTAAGAATCTCTAAATTTAATAACCAGTTCGTGATCTGGGATAATGGATAGGTAAAGGTTGCCTTTCTTTTCCGGGATGGGAACAATTCTTATCAAGGATCCCTCTTCCTTCTCTAGGACGGGTATATCTAGGATGTAAGTAAAGAGTCCCTGAATTATGGCTACCGAGAGTGAACTGATGTCAAGAATATGTTGGTAATTCTCCTCATCATTATCAAAGTGATATCTGGTTCTGTGGTGTATTTCAAATTCTTCGAGGGTCTTCTTCAAAATTGCGGGTGTTATAATTTGGGGGTGTGCTATACCGTGTTTTCCATAATTGATAGCGTCTATGGCTGTATTAATGTCTTCGTTCATTTCATCAATCAAGAGAGTGGCAAGTATCAATTTAGTATTAACAAAGTTATCCTTTGTGTTATTATTAACAGTTTGACTAAATTTTTGGGCCATTCCCAGTTCTTTCCCAATTTCTTTTTTTATTGTAGAATATTCCATTGAGGAAGAATCTAGTATTAGTTTCAGTATTTTGGTATGGTTAGTCAACACTGATGCTATATTTTTATTATCGATATACAGTTTATCGAACTCAGCGTTAATTTGATGTAAATCGGATTCGGAAAGAGTTCCGAATAAAGTTTTGGATATGTCTCCAATGAAGTTTGCTAATCCTCTCTTATGTCTCTGTTTTCCTAGAAGTTTATGTAGAATTGCAATCTTTGAAGTTAATCTATTGTATCTTCCTTTAATTAATTTTAACTCTTCTTTGGGTGCACAAATTGTTCCACAAGCTTGTTCAGCTGTCGTTAAAGTGTAATCTATCGCTTCTAACCTTTGTTCTGTTGTCGTTAAATTTATTCCTATCACTGATCTCCATTCTTCATGAAACAGATGAACTTTCTTTATTTCCTCTAAGTAGATGTTCCCTTTTAGTTCTTCCAAGGAGTAGTTAGCCCTAGTCGTTGTTATCGACAGGATCATCAGTGTTATCAGCGCGAGCGTCATCTACAAAATAGGGCATACATTGATCTATGTGTAATGTGATAATCTTATTTTCATGTCTAATTTTAATGTTATTGTTGTTTAGAATTTCTAATATTTGCCCGGGACCTTTCCAGCTCGGGTCCAACTTATTTTGCTTGGTATTGTTTTTCCACTTAACCCAGTCTTTTTCTTTATAGATTGGGTGTTTTCTAACTATTCTGTCCTCTAAAAATTTCTTAGTTTTTTTCTTGTTCAACTTCAATTCTTTCTTTAATTCTCTTTGAACTTTGTTCATGTCTAGACTTCCATTTTCTAATTAAATCATAGTACGTTAGATTTGGCGAAGGATTAATTGTGGAAGGGATATTGGGTTCTCTTCCAAAGGTAGCTTCAAACGGTGATATTCCGAGAGTACTATTCTTCATAGTATTAATCGCGAAGTTGATGTATTTTAGTTTATCATCCCATTCTTTATTGTTTTCAGCAATAGAGGTTTTAATCAGATTCTTGAGAGTAGAATGCATACGTTCAATATTGCCGTTGGATTGGGGGTGAAATGCAGTTGTTTTTATATGTTGGATTCTCAATGCTTCTTCAAATTGTTGCATGAGTTCTGATAGAAAGTTTTGACCTTGATCTGTTAAAATAGTCTTAGGGGCTCCAAATATATATATATAGTGGTCAATTAGGTTATTGATAATCGATTCCGTGGTTTCGTTTTTTAAGGGTATTAATACTGTGTATCTGGTTAACCGGTCTTGAAGGCTTAATATATACTTATTCCCTTGAATAGTTTCTGGTAATGGTCCAAAGATATCAAGCGCTATTTTCTCGTTAGGTTTCGTTGGGATGTCAGGTATTACGCTACTAGCTTGATTAGTGATTCTAGTTGTTTTCTGCAACTGACAGATAGGGCAGGATTTAACGTATTTTATCACGTCGTTGTCCATTCCTATCCAATATCCTAATTTCTTAGCTCGATCTATTGAGTTTTTCTCCCCTAAATGTGTTGAATGTGCTTCGATTATTACTCTTCTTTTTTCTTCTTTGGTGAGTTCTCTGGTGTTAGAGAAACATAAGTGGAAGTTAGATTCGCGGTAAATGTTAGAAAGGTATTCGATCATTTCTTGGATTACATCCTTTTCTATTGGTGTAAATAAAGGGTCTCCAAAGGCTAATCTTACTAAAATCAGTTTTCTAGATTTAATTTCGTCGATTATCCAACCTAACTTTCTTAACCATTCTTCCTCATCAAAGGGTGGCATTTGTTCTTTCTTCGTAAAGGTCCAGAGTTTTCCTGAAGCGTTAGGTTTAATTTTAACTGTTCCTGAAGTTGGATTTAGCCTCCATTCTATGAAGTCTTGGTATAGTTTGTCTTCCGCAAGTTCTTCTCTCTGTTCCTCTAATGTTGGCTTGGAAGTACCTGCTGTTGGTGCTGAGATTTCTACCAAGGGTTTTATTAATCTGCTATGAGGGGTTTTAATTTTATTCTCTTTTTCTAATGTAACTTCATTAATCTTGATGGGCTTGTTGATTACTACTGGTTCTGGTGTGCTTAGATCCCGATTTATGGGTGTGTCGAATAATTCTATATCAGATAGTTCATTTTCGATAACTTGTTCGAGGTTAATATCTCTTGATGCTTGGTCTTGGAGGTTTTTTTGTTCGATAGGAAATAATCTGGATAAGCAGTCGGCTGCTTTGTTTTCTTTTCCTTTCAATATTGGATCTCATACTTGTATTCTTCTAGCTTGATTCTCCACCTTAAGAGTTTTGAACTAGGGTCCTTACAATTATGTAACCATACTAGTGCTTTATGGTCTGTTTGAATTTTAAACTTGTTTCCTAGAAGGTATTGTCTTAGGCGTTTAACTGCCCATATTATAGCTAAAAGTTCTTTTTCAGATGTGCTATAATTTTGTTCTGCAGGGTTTAATGTTCGAGATATAAATAAACATGGGTGTTCATTCTGGGATAGGACTGCTCCTAACCCTAGGTTTGAGGCATCCGTTGTGAGTGTGAATTGCTCTTTAAAGTTTGGGAACTTTAAGACAGGTGCCGTGCAAAGGGTATTCTTGAGTTTATTGAATGCTTCCTCGCATTTTGTTGTCCAGTTAAAAGGAATATCTTTTCTGGTTAAAAGTGTAAGGGGCTTAGCTATTGATGAGAAGTTTCTTATGAACTTTCTGTAATATCCCGCAAGTCCTAAGAAAGATTGAACTTCTTTTACTGTGATTGGATTTTTAAAATCTTGAACTGCTTTGATTTTTGCAGGGTTTGGTTTAACTCCATTTTTAGTTATCAAATGACCTAGGTATTCTAATTCAGGTTTGAGGTATTCGCATTTAGTTGGTTCTAATCTTAAGCCAAGTTCTTTGATTCGTTGTACAACTTTTACCAGATTTTTATTGTGATCCTCTAGGGTCGATCCGAATATCACTATGTCGTCGATATAGGCGAAACATTCTTTTCCTATTAATCCTCTAAATGCGTTGTCCATCATTCTCTGGAATGTCGCTGGTGCGTTCTTTAGTCCAAAGGGCATTCGGTTATATTCGAAGTGTCCTTGAGATGTTGAGAATGCTGTGTATTTTTTACACTCTTCTTTCACAGGAATCTGGTGAAAGCCAGCGCTCAAATCGAGAGCGGAAAAGAATTTAGCTTGTCCTAATTGTTCTAAAATATCGTCAATTATTGGTAAAGGGTAGGCGTCTTGGTCAGTATCTTTATTTATTTGTCGATAGTCTATGACCATTCTAAGTTTGTCTCCTTTTTTGGGGACTACCCACAGGGGTGAATTGAACGGTGATTGTGAATGCGCAATTATTCCTTTATTCAAGAGTTTTTGTGTTTCTTCCAGGGCAAATTCTCTATGTTTTTCTGGAAGTTTATGAGATCTTAAGTTTATTATCTTGCCTGAGTTTAGGGTGATCTCATGTTCTGTGAGTTTTGTACAGGGGAGTGGGTCATCGGGTAGTGTGAACACTTCTTGGTACTGAATAAGTATTTGATGTATGCTGTCTCTAACTTTGGAAACTTTGTTCTCAATGTGATCTAGTTTTAGTAATTGTTGTAATTCTTGGATTCTATCACTGTAGTCTAGGTTGCTATCATTCTCCCTCATTTTAGAGTGAGTATCGCCTCGAGACTCTACTGTTTGAATTATGTCGTATTGTAATTCGTCCGGAATTTTTTGCAGAATTTTTGAATAATTTATTATAGGTGTTATAATTTCACCATTTTTGATTTTATATATACCGTCAGGGATTAAGTTGTTGTTTTCTATCCAGATCTCGTTGTCTTCGTCTTTCACTTGAATCCTAAACACTTGCTGTGTGTGCGGGGCTATATAATTGCCACTATCGTGTAATGGTAGTTTTTTGTTGTCTAAAATCAAAAATTTCGGTGTTATTGCGTATCTTTAAAATTTTTTGAAAAAAGGTAAACCTACTATACCGGATTCTGGTAATGGGAAATCATCATTTATTATATGGAAGAGATGTTTTTTGGAGAAATATGGTATGTATATTGCTTCCTTTGATACATGTTTATCTTTTCCCATGGCGAATATTTTTGTAAATTTGAAAGACTTTGCATCTTCGGGTATTTGCTGTTTTTTAATAAGGTTTATTGAAGCTCCTGAGTCTACTAACAGGTGATATTCGTCTCCTCGTCGGTTTCTTCCTAGAATAGACTGTAGTCTTCCGCTGACTGCAGAAATTCTGCTTGGTCCTCGTAGTCTATCTG
>CAKNXH010001142.1:758168-803203 GCA_932178445.1 Andricus quercusramuli | reverse complement strand
TTGAATGTTCCGGACTTGGGGTGGTCGATTTGAAGATTGGCCTATCGGAAAATTTGTACTTTTTGCAATACATTGATTTGCAAAATGTCCTAAAATACCACATTTATGACACTTCATTTTCATTCTGTCGTTTAGTGCCAAGTTATGGTTGTGTATTCGTTGAGTGGGTGTAGTGTTAGCCTGGTATCGAGGTGCCTGTGTTGGCCTAGGTTGGAATTTCATAGTTGGTTTCAACGGCATCTGTCGAACAGGTTGTGATTCTTTCAACCACATTTCTGTTTCATTCGCGTGACTTTGTGCTTCAGCTAAGCTAGTTGGTTTAAATAGTCTTACTTGGAGTCCGATCTCTTTTTTTAAATTAAGTAAATATCTGTTGATATTTTCTTCTTCTTCTATGTTTATTCTCACTCTTCTTTCAGTTTGATTAATATGTTTTGCTTGGACAGCGTAATTTAGTTCATTAGTTTATTGCCTAAAGCGTAGGCTGAAATTCTGAACTGTTTCTGTAATTCCTTGTTTGCAGGATTCTAATTTGCTCTTTAATGCTAAAATTGAGCCGGTTTGTTTCAGGTTTTGTCTTAAAGAAGTATATAAATCTTCGTAAGAGTTAACAGGTGTGTAGCGGGTAGCCTTTTCCGCAATGCCTTGTATTTTTTTTAGCGAGAATTAAGTCTAGAAGTAAGTTGGGTTGTGTGCACCTACTTTTCGCTCTTTTAACGCTTTTAATAAAATCCTCTACGCCGATATCATCTTGGCCATTTATGGTCCTTATCGTTTCCAAAGCTAATTTAGCATTAATTTTTTCATCTTCCTCGGTTTGAAATTTGATGCCTTCTTTTTCTCTAAGTAATTGTTCGTTTCTCGACAGACGACGTTCCGTTGCTTCTCTTTCTTCTTCTTCATCGGTGAGGAGTCGGGATGTCCTGGTATCTTCCCTTTCTCTAAGTAGTTGTGTATTTTTGGAAAGTTGTTCACTTATCTCTTTCCTTTCTAGGTCGTACTCATTTGGGGGTTGAGTTAAAGATGCTGGTACTTTAGATTTTAAAATAGATGGATAGGACGATGTTGCTTCAGTCCCTTCGCGCGTCAATGGACTATTCTCTATTGACCTACTTTCCCTATCTTCATCGACGTCTTCCGTCAATTCGGGTTCCCCTTTGTGCGTCTCTATGTCCCCTTTATAGCCTAATTCTTTCACTATTTTTTGGATTTCTAAGGTTCTATTTTTATTTTCAATTTTTAAAGCCACCATGTTGGCCGTCAAAGCTTCGATATTCGCGAACATCCGTAATATCATATCGTCGGTTATTTGGACTGGTACGGTTGGATAAGGGTTGGGAGAGTTCGTTCCAGACATGTTAACAGATGAGTTTGTCTCGTCCGTTTTGTACCCTGATTCTAAATTATCGCGATATTTTTGATATGACAGTGTACTTATTTTCCTAGTTTGTCGGTGTAAAAATGGTGTCGCGTGGAAATTAAATGTGTATGATTTGGACTTTTTTGTCCGTTAATACAGTGAAATGCAGGATATCGTTCTACTACAATAGCCTGATTTCAAAGTAATTTTATTAATTTTTATTGAGGAAGAGTAGTGCTCTGGAACACCAGGAGTATGCTCTACCGGAATTTGTAAAACTTTGCCTCGCCTAACGTGAAATTAGCTTTTGATTTCACGTTAGTCTCCTTCCTCAGACAGTAAGGAGGACTTATACTCTTTAAAATTCAATACAATTTGTTTTTGTTATTTTAATTGCTTACTTTTCTTTAATCGTGGTGTTTCTATGTTCTGTCACTGGATGGCTTGATCCTTCTTGGTTAGCGGCTGGAAATTCGTGAAGTTCTTGCTGCTGAACCGGATGTGGGCGTTGGCCGATGACTTATCGTCGGTCTTCCTAGTGTTGATACGCAGTTGCGTCCTCCGCCTGATTGCGGGCCTCGTTCTCAGTATATGGTGAATTTCAGAAAGTCAGAATTTTACGTTGAATAGCAGTTACTCAGTTCACCACTAATTTTAATTCTGTTTTCCTACTCTTCGTTGATTAACGGGCTTTCCGTAGAGAAGTCCGGAGTTCTTTTCTTGAGAATTCCGTAGAATTCTTTCCTCTGAATTCCGTAGAATTCAATGATTTCAGATTCGTCTCAGGAATTGCCCTTTATGTGATTTCTCTGATGTATCCTTGGATATAACAAATCGAAAGAGCAATCCTGGCAGGATCGCCAGAAATGTTATGCCGAAATAAGTAAAGTAACCAAATAGTACTTGAGTATTCTTTATTGGAATGAATACAGTGTATCATATAAGATTAGGATTAGAACTGACGAAGGGCCGCGAGCCCGGTCCTACTTATACACTAGCGTAAGAATGTAGGCTTTCCTTAAAAGGGAAGGCAAACTGAATATGGGACAATGATATAGGTTAAAATCCAAATGCGTAACAACACTGACTCGTGCTGGGCCAAAGCACTACACAAATAGCCTAGTGGGAGAAGTCTATTGAGGTCAACCGTTGCAAGGTTACGGTTATATTTTCAATTGGGAATTCGTCTTTTTTATTTGAACATTCTATCATTTACTTGAAAATATATTAATTATTTTGTGGATAATACAACCATATTGTTAAAAAGCCATCTTTTTCATCAAAAACTGAACTACTCTGTTGAAAATTAGTTTTTTAGTTAAAGGTTCATCTCAGTGGTTGACAATTTAACTATTTTGATGGAAATTCGGTTCATTTTTTTTGAACTGACAACTAAACTATTCCATTTTTGTTCGAAAATTAATTTTTTCCAGTTAATAATTCAACTATTTAGTTAAAAATTCATCTTTTTCAGTTGAAAGTTAAACTTTTTGGTTGAAAGTTCATGTATTTTCTCGAAAATTTATCTTTCTTAGTAGAAATATAATCTGCTCGGTTGAAAATGTATCCTTTTTGGTTAATAATGTAATTGTTTGGTTGAAATATCAACTGTTACATGCTTTGTTGAGAATTCATCTTTTTTGGTTGAAAATCGATTATTAGACTTGAAGCTGAATTACATTGTAAACAAATTAATTTCTTTTTTTAAGTATTATTCACAATTATAGTTGAAAATTCAAATATTTGCTTTTCAATGAACTTTTATGTTGAATATTCTACTGTTTTGCAAAAAAAAACCATCCTTTTGGCTTGGAAATTAAACTATTTGGTTGAAAACATCATATTTTTGTGTTGAAAACTGAACTTTTTTTGTAGATAATTCGTCTTTTTGGCATTAAAATTAAATCATTATAATTCAGTCATCAGAACAAAAAGTCGAATTATCTAGAAAAAGTTGAATTTTCAATCCGAAAATATGATTTTTTCAACCAAAAAGTTTAATTTTGAACCAAATAGTTCAATTTTCTACCAAATTGTTGAATTTTCAAGCCAAAAGGATACTTTTTAAACAAAACAGTAGACTTTTACTAAAAAAAACTCTTTTTTGGTGAAAAACTTTTTTCCGGTTTTAGGTTGAAAATGTATATTGTATGAATTGAAAATTCAACTATTTGGTAGAAAATCAATGTATTTTGTTGAAAAGTCGTCTTTTTGGGTAGAAAATTATTCTTCTTTGTTAAAGGGTGAACCTTTTAGTTGAGGATTCATCTATCTCGTTGCAAATTCATCTTTCTTGATTGAAAATGATCTTTTTCTGTTTAAAATCCATCTTTTCCCATTCAAAGGTACACTTTTTCTAAAAAAATTCGACTTTATAACTTAAAAACTTTACTCTTTTATTGAAAATTCATCATTTCTGGTAGAAAAGTCATAGTTTTTGGTTGAAAATGAAATTTTTTGATAATAATTCAATTGTCCCCTGAAAAGTTTGTCTTTTTGTCCTTTTGTCCGGTTATGATACCGGAAAAATTTGCCGGAGCTTAAGGAGAGGAAAATTGTATTCGACTTGGAAATTTAAACGATAGAAACTAAAGAGTAGCTACAGTTAAATATTGCAGAAATTTTCGTACATATTGCTGACTAATTGGGGTTAGTATTATTAAATTTTTCGTACGACTAGAATGGCTAGTATAGCATATTAATATTATTATGCATAGCACACCCGTAAATCAATTCTTATTCGAAAACATTTTCTCAATGCATACATTTTTTAGAGCTATATAGTTCCATTGTTTAATCAATTTTATCTGAAGAATGAATAAAACTCCGAGGCAGAAATTCTTAAAATTATCGAACTCACGACTGCGGTGCAGACTGGAAATGTTTGAAAAACAAATTCATAATTTTTTTCTATTTTTTGAAACTTGTGTCTTCAAAAATATAAAAATATTAAATATATTACCAAATCATTTTTAAAAACGCTGAAGAGTCCAGGTAACATTTTACGAATGCATACATTTTTTAGAGGTACACTACCGTCGGAAATTGTGCGCACGACTCGGGTGAGCGCTATGAAAAATCACTGCTGACTTTGAACCACGATATTTCGGCAAAAAAAAAAAAGAGATAGGGCATTTTTTTTAAACAGTTGGAAAGCTCATGAAATTCCACATCTATTAGTGCCCAACAAATATTTGTTTGACCTTCTGAAAATAGTACAGCACTTGAGAAGTTCAAAAAAAAATTCAAGATTTTCTAAAATTTTCTACCTCAAATTCAACTTTTAGCATGACCTAGGAAAATTTTTTCAAAAACCTGAAAATTATACGACACCGAGCCTGAAATCTTATCTTTAATTTAAGCCAAGAAAATTAAAAGAATCTTCATGGGTGCCCGAGATATGATTAAAAATGTTCAATCGTATCTGAGCTCAATTTTAATCGCCGTTCACGGTTCTCGGCCGGTCTGCTGCTCGTCTCTTTCGTTGAGGCAGGACCGAATAGGCCACGCACAGAGGTGGCACCTCTTATACTTTTGGTTCTCTTCATTAGTAATTTTTATTTCAAATTATGGTGAATGAAAAAAAAAATTATTGTTATTTGTGATTGTTAACAATTATTTGAATCTAATATTATCTCCATATTAAAGAATAGAACAATGTCCACTTAGGCGCCACCTCTGTGCGTGGCCTATTCGGTCCTGCCGCAACGAAGGAGACGAGCAGCAGACCGGCCGAGAACCGTGAACGTCGATTAAAATTGAGCTCAGATACGATTGAACATTTTTCATCATATCTCGGTCACCCATGAAGATTCTTTTAATTTTCATGGCTTAAATTAAAGATAAGATTTCAGGCTCGGTGTAGCATAATCTTCAGGTTTTTGAAAAAATTTTCCTAGGTCGTGCTAAAAGTTGAATTTGAGGTAGAAAATTTAAGAAAATCTTGAATTTTTTTTTTTAACTTCTCAAGTGCTGTACTATTTTCAGAAGGTCAGAAAAACATTCGTTGGGTACCAATAGACGTGGAATTTTATGATCTTTCCAACTGTTTTTAAAAAAATGCCCTATCTCTTTTTTTTGCCGAAATATCGTGGTTCAAAGTCAGCAGTGATTTTTCATAGCGCTCAACCGAGTCGTACGCACAATTTCCGACGGTAGTTTATGTAGTTTTATTGTTTACTAAAATCTACGGGAAGAATGCTCAGAACAAAAAGGCAAAATTTTGAAAATTATAGAACTCATGACTTCGATACCGATTAGAAATTTGTAAAAATCGATTTCATAACGTTTCATATTTTCAAGCTTCTTGCATTCAATCATATAAGAAAAATAAAAAGCGTACTACATAGTTTTAATGACGTTGAAAGATATTAGGATATACTTTCCAAATGTATTCCTTTTTAGGGTTTTGTAGCCCTGGGCTGAAACCCTTATAGTTTCGCTCGGGTGTCTGTCCGCCCATCGTACAAAAATGCATAAGCGCCAAAGTTTGAAATTCCGAAATGGTATACGCGCCAACATTTATTAACCAAAGAGGACATGCGCCAATATTTGGCACAGCAAAAGGGCATAATCCCCAAAATTTTGTTCCCAACATTTTTCTTCAACAAACAATTTTTTTCAAAAATGCGAAGAAAAAAAATTAAAAGATTTTTCTTTTTTAATTTTTTTACATAATTTTTTCTACAAAATTAGAGATTATTTTGTTTTCAAATTCTGTTGAGACTTAAATTAATGTCTTAATAGGCTACGAAACCCTTCCTTGTGGGCGCTCGGCTTAAAGAAATTACGAAATATTTCCAAAATCCATACAATTTTTAGAGGTATATAGTTCAATAGTTAAATATATTTTAACGGAAGAATGCATAGAACTACGAGGCAGCAATTTAAAAAATTATAGAATTCACGACTTCAGTACAAATTGGAAATGTTTGAAAAACAAGCTCATAACTTTTTCCTATTTTTGAAGCCTTGTGTAAACATAAGAATAATAAAATTATTACAGAATTTCTTTGATAACTCCTGGAAAGATTAGGACAATACACCAATAAAAACTGTACGCGTACTAAAAAATATTTTTAAATATCTTCCGTCCTTATTGAAAAGTTAAAATAGCCGAAAAAATAACTCGTTTATTTTTTTAAAAGCGTTATTACGTTTAAAATTAAAACTATGCGTCTTTAATAAAAACGGGCCACAGTAAATTTATAGATCTTTTTCAGGTGAATAATTTTTCGCTCGCACATTTTTTTGTATTTCGAACAGCTGTTATGGAAAATCAAAAGTTTCCCGCTCTTTAAAAGCGTTATCGCGTTTAAAACAAAAACTATACGCCTCATGAAACAAGGGTATGGAGTAAATTTATAGATCCGTTTGAGGTGAATAGTTTTTCATGTTAAAATCTTTCTTTGACTCCAGAATAGTTTTTTTGGAAAATGGAATGAACTACTGGTCAAAAACTTTTGCTTTACAATAAATTCAATTCAACACAATAAGTCAGCGGAAAGTCGCCAAGAATGAAACACAAAAACATTATGTGAATAAAGCAATCAATTTTCTTTCCGTGCATTTTTTTCAGAGACAATATTAGTAGTTTTTTTAATTTGCTTTTTTTATCTCCTTTGCAATATTATTAGAAATGCCCAACAAATATACATGCCACATCAAAGTCAAATGTCAGATTGCACAATCTCATATTTTATGCATAAAAAGATGAGTAATCTCGATAACATGAATGCAGGGCAATATGCACTTCATGGGCTGAAAAGTATAGCAGCGAGTGGAGAAAAATAAAAATATGAATATAGCGAAATATAATTCCTCATATAAATCATTCCTCGAAAATTCCGAATCACTTATTTGAATTTGAAATAATGAAAATATTAGAATAGAAAATGAAGAACATTTTCATAACAAAAAAATTATACTGTCAAAAATTTTCATCGAATTTTATACTTTTGGGGGCACAATGGTTGTAGCTGAGAATACAGAACAAGAAATAATATTAACTATCCCAGTGTTGTCGCAGGTGGACGCTGTTTTGCACCTTTAATGTGTGCAAGAATAAAATTATAATTTACCATTCTATAATATAAAACAAATGATATCTTAAAGTTATTTGAAATTATTTGAGATTATTCAAAGTTACATTAGAAAACAGATTATCAAACAAGATTACATAGCTCCAAAATCCTAAGAACGGACAAATTAAAGCGGCAACATGATAATGAATAAATTATTATAATACAGTATAAGACCGTTCTGGGGTTATTTTATTTGAGGGAGTTAGAAATGGGTCAGGCGGTTGGAAAAAGGGCTTGTTGATTGTTGAAAGGGTCTAAGGTGATAGAACGGACCTCAGATTGTATTCCCCAATAATTCTTGAGGAAAACTAATGAAGGTACAGAAAGTTCCGTAAGATTAGCCCTATAATGAGGATGCCATAGTATTCAATTTAATCTCAGGTAAGCTATATTTTCCGACATTATACTCCAGATTTTGGCAGTTCACTTCAAATGTTATGATAAACAGCCAAATAAACTACTTTGATTATTTTTTGAAGCATTTATTTTAATATCCTTATAAAAATATTTAAAAATAATTTGACTCATCCGCACATAAATGCGATGTCAACAAAGGAATAATCTTTTTATTCGTGAACTCTTTCACATAGAAAAAAAGTTAGTAATATATATAGGAATTCTTCCTCATCTTCTTCAAAATATATTGTGAGTTTTTGGGACCATCCATTTTATAAAGAAAAAAAATGATACGTACTTCAAATAAGGTAAGCACGGAAAATTTTGTAATACTAGCTATTTTTTGTTATGATTACAAGATGCAGATTTTACAGTTGAAACTTTGCTTAAAACATTCACGGCTGGAAACTATGAAACGTTCTATATGGCTCCCAAATTTTTTCGAATCGAAAGAAACCTAAATGAAAATAAGGATCCCTTCATTAAATATCTTATAATAACTTATAAAAATGGACGAAAGGATGCATAGAACCATATAGAATCAAACAGAAATTTTATAAATTCTATGTGGGTCTATATGGTACGATGTATCCTTTTATCCATTTTTATAAGTTTCTATGAGGCGTTCAATAGAGAGATAAAAAACGTTTTTGCACATTTCATTTAGAATTGTCAATATTAGGTGAATCGAGTTGAAACTCAACATTTCTTTTCACAATTAGCTAAAGAATATAAACAAATAATTATTTTTTTATCCCCCTCCACAGTGTTTGAAGGAAAAGGTGAGAAAACAATGTGCAACAATTTCCTAAATGATGAAAGATTAGAACAACTTGATGAGTACACATGTCTAGGTAGCCTATTGACTAGTGACGGGAAGATAGATGGGGAGTTAAATAGGCGCATATATGAGGCTCAGAACGTTATGGGCAAAGCAGGGTCCATTCTCAGAAGTAAAAATATATCAAAAAAGCCGATATGGCAATGCATAATTGTATATTTGTACAGACCGTGCTATACGTCAGTGAGACATTGACCTGTCAAGAATTTGCGGGAAAACACTGATGGACAAAGTGAGAAACAAAATAATCCTCAAAGAAAATGGTGCAAGAGAAACAATAGTTGGCACATGGAAATGAAATCAGTTGAGATGGTTCGGACATTTTGCAAGAATGAAAGATGAATGTCTAACGAAACAAGTGTATAAAGGTAAAGTAAATGGCAGTATGCCCAGAGGCAGACCGCGGAAAGAATGGTTAGAATGTGTGAATGAGCTGAGACTTCAATCCGAGAAGACGAAGCCATAGAAATAGGAGAGCTTGCATGCGAAAATGCATGGACGTGAAGGAAATTAAAGAAGTATGCCAGGACAGAAAATTGTGGCGGAAAATAGTTTATGAAGAGAATGTGAGTACAGTGAATGACGCCCGAAACAAAAGACCTTGGATACTAATGGGCCCGAGTGGGGAACCTCACATAACAACCTTGTGAAGCTCTTCAATTAGGGTGATCGCCAGAGAGATTGATCAGCAACCTGGTTCGGAGCAGTGTCGCGGAACGAACGTGTTATTTAAATGAATGATACGAAAATTCTAGATGAATCTAAAAAATCTATACCTCCTTCCCAACACTGCTATTTTCCAACCGAGCGAGTCAAGCCTACACCAAGAGGAGAATGGCTTAATCAGTACAATAATATAATAATGAATAGTAACCCACATGAGTCTCCTTTTTAGCGTCCCAAAAAAGCCCCGTGAGTTAAAAATTGAGTTTTGCGATTTCCTGATCCTAATTCTGATTTTTTTTGCGTTTTTAGGGTTTCGTAGCTCCTGGCAGAAACCTTTATAGTTTCAGCAGGGTGTACATCCGTCTCTCCGTCTGTCTGTCCGTCTTACGACTCTATATGGACATTGGGCCCAAAACTGATATGGGACGCAAAATCGACACATGGCCCAACTTTGGTATAGGGCCCAATATTGATATAGAACCCAAAGTAGACATGAGGGGCTGATACAAAGCGGACCAAAAAATGAGTCGGAGCAGAAGCGGGTTGATCATTTCTCAACGCAAAAACAAATTAGCTCACCCATTTCGAGAAAAAGCGAGTTAAAGATTTAACCTTCCGACGGGCGCGTGGCCGCACTGCGTGCGGCGCAACCGGAGTTGTTTCAATTTCGGTGGGAAGAACAGGGTTAAATGCCTTGAGGGCAAGACGTAATCCTAGTTCACATTATTTTCGATAGATTTGCATGCAGAGATTTGCATTTTCGATAGATTTGCATGCCAAAAAAATTTCTGTCAGTCGCATTCCGTCTGTCAAACTCAGCAGTCGAGATCCACCGCACGGAGTGAAGCGGATTCCCGGTCTCGTGCCTACCTCCACCGAACGTAGTGAGGTGTGCGTTTATGTTAAATGTTAAGTGTTTACTGCGGCTTCAATGTTTCCAAATAAATTGCGATTTATTCAGAATAATGTTTTTCTTCGAAATAATCCCTTCACAGATTAACAAAACGCGCCTTTTGTGCGGATAAATCGACTTTTTGATCAGCCGCACGGAGTGCGGCGCACGCCCACCGTTGTGAATCCAAAAGACGCGCTCGCCGGAAGGTTAACTCGTTTTTTTCCGTGACGCGTGGACTAACCCATTTTTGCCCGCACTCATATTTCGATTCGGTTCAACTCCAACCGAACTCTTGATTCGTTTTTGGCTACGCTGATATTTTCGTTTCATTCGCGCCTGGACGGCCGAGAATAAATAAAATTGATGGGTTTATCTCCATAGTAACTCAAGCGCAATATCAACGATTTTTCAGAAGAATTAAGAAACGTTATCAAAAATCAAATTTTTAATTTTGAAGAAACAAATGCATACTCCTAAAGCACATCAATGCTGAATTGATGCCTGAAAAGTTAGATTGTAAGATTATATTATATTTAAAAAAATTAGTGATTATTTATTATTATTATACCATCAAGCCATTTCCATTTTGAATTGATCTAGAATTCTCGTGATATTGATTTAAATGAAACGTTCGTTCCGCATCACTGCTCCGACCCAGGTTGCTGATCAATCTCTCTAGCGATCACCCCAAGTGACGAGCCATACAAAATTGTTATGTCTGGTTTCCCACTTGGGCCCATGAGTATCCAAGGTCCTTGTTTCAGGCGTCATTGACTCTATTGTTACTCTGTTTATAAACTATTTGTCGCCACACTTTTCTGTCCTGACATACTACTCTAGCTTCCCTCACGTCCATGCATTATTTCATGCAAGCTCTCGTGTTTCTATGGCTTCTTATGTCTCTTCGGAATAATGTATCATACACAGATTCTTTCGAGATTTCCGAACCACCTCAACTGCTTTCTTTCCTAAATGTCAACTAGTGTCTCTCCTGTACCACATTCTTGGACAATTATCTCGTTTCGGACTTTGTCCATCAGTGTTTTCCAGCATATTTTGCGCAGAGGTTTCATGCTAATCGCGTTAATTTTACTTCTGTCCTTTTCTTCACAGGTCCATTTCTCGCTACCGTATAGTACAGTCTCTACGAAGATAGAATTATGAATGGACATCTTAGCTTTTTTTGATATGTTTTTATTTCTGAGAATGGACCCTGCTCTACCGATGACCTTCCTATCTCAATTATACGCCTATCTAACTCCCCATCTATTTTTCCCTCGTTAGTGAATGGGCTACCCAGATATACCAACTTGTCAACTTGTTCTAATCTGTCATCATTTGGGATAATGTTGCACATTGTTTTCTCACTCTTTCCCTCAAACACCATGATTATTGTTTTATTTACGTTAATTTTGAGGCTCATGTTCTTCATGCTTGTATTAAGTTTATTCAACATTCTTTGCAAGTTCTCTACTGATTCTGCCATAACAATCTTGACATCTGCGAAAGCTAACCCACGTACCTTCACTGTCTCGAGATCTACACCTCCTTCGTCAGAGAGGGCCATTCTTAGGCACTTGTCCATAAATAAGATAAATAGCCATGTGGACATAATGCATCCTTGTGTAACGCCTAACTTAATATCGAACCAGTCACTCAGTTTCCCATTTACTCTTAATTATTATTCAAAAAAGTAATTCAATTTTCAATACGCATAATATTTTGTAAATGAATTATCAATACCATGGGGCCCAAGAAATGATTTGGTTTCCATTGCGTGGAATTGGAAAATTAAAATAGGATTAATTGCACGAAAATTATTTCACGGGGATTGGCTGCGATTCGTCACGTAATTCGTACTAAATCTTAACAATTCATAGACAAAAAGAGTTTTTATATTGAACTCATGAGAGTTATTGCATTTTTTTTATTTCATAATCAAATTTTATGAGCCATTATCGACATCAGCTACTTATGATTTAATGAATAAAGTTTTTCCTACGAAATCGAAAAAAAACTACGCGGCAATGACTCCTAGTTATCATATATTCAGTCAGTTAATAAAAATTGATGCTTATTTAAATACACCTAATGGGCTGTTTTCCGACGCACTAGCTTGGTTTAAACAACAAATGCATTTTCTGGCTATTTTCAACATTTCAACATTGTTCTTTGAACGCGTCATCAACTCATAATAACTATTTTATGAAATTTGTTCGGAACATTTGAATAACTATTAACGATTGTTAATGCTATTGTTGTGAACAATGTTATGAGGGCATTTTTTCGTCTTCGGCATTTTTCAACTAAGAATGCCGTTTTTCTTGTGGAATTTGCGAGAAATTCGTCAACTGAAACTCATTTTTAAAATAGCTGCACAATCTTTGACAAGACGAAAAGTGCTTATTCTTTATAAATAAACTTGATTAACAAATACTTTATTTGTGGGGAGTTGACTAAGCAACGTATGAACATTAGGGTGGTCCAAAAAATTGTTTTTTTTCGAATTTTTATAAATAACGCCCGAAAATTTGTTCGAATGCACATACAGAAAAATAAACACATTTTCTTAACAATTACATTTAGAGGTGGCGCAAGCCTCATGAAGTTTAACACATTTTTCATAAGAAAAAAATGCGTTTTCATAAATTTTTTCGGAATACTCAATATCAGATGAATCGTGTTGAAACTCAACATTTCTCTTTACAACCGGCCATAGAATACGAATACAATATTACTTCTCAAATATCACCCCCATAAGTCTGTTTTATAAAGCACCAAAAAAGCCCGATAAGGAAAAAGAAGGGTTTTGCGACTTTTTGGCGCTAATTATGATTTTTTTGCGTTTTTTCACATGCAAATTGTTTCTAATACATGAAATACTACTTTATACTGATAACTAGATGTTTGAATACATTTTTAAAACAATTTATTACTGTTTTTTCAATTTTCTCTTAGGATTGTGATAGATCAATGTTAGAAAACGTATTTGTATCAACAATTTATTATTATTGTTAATAATATTCACTTAGAATAATGCTAGAAAATTGCAGCTTTTTCTGAAATTTTCAACTTTTTGTTCATTTTTTACTTGGAGTGAGTAGACTAATTAATTAGAATTAACAAAATTATCTGCTTGAACAATTTATTATTATTAATAATAATATTCAATTTGAATAATGCTAGAAAGTTTTTTCTGAAATTTGCAATGATTTGTCTACTTTTCACATAGGGTGAGTTAATAATAATAACTATATTCTTCTTCATTAATGCAATATACTGGCGGTTTGTTCTAAAATGTTTCACTTTTTATGCACTCCTCACTTAGTAGAGTAGTGAATAATGCAAGTCAATAATCATTATTGTTTATATCTATCTTGTCTTAGATAGAAGCTAAAAGGTTGCGGTTTTTTCTGAACTCTTACACTTTTGTCCACTTTTCACTTAGTAAGGTAATAATTAATGCAAGTTAACAAACATGCTTATTCAAACAATTGATTATTCTTCATAACTATATTCTCTTATAGTAATGCTAGTTCCCTCCCTAGGGATCGCGGGACCTTGTAGCTGGTGGGAGGGCTCACGGGGCTCATTAGACCAAAGATCTGAAATAGGTGAACCTGAGGGGCTGCATCGCGAGGTGTGGCTGCTCTGGTGAACTAACGAACTCTGGTCAGTGAGACTCAAACTAAGGAGCGATCCTTCCAGGGGGTAATGGCAAAGCCCACTGGAATATCGAGAGCGCGAGTTCTCATGCTTCCAAGCTAAGATGTGATCGCCGTGTCAAGAGCTGAATGGCACCAGGGACAACAAATCCTTGAACGCCCCGGCCTTCCCCCCTCAGTAGAGGTGGTCAAGCAGGGGTTTTCAAAGGAGGTGTATCAACGGAGACTTTAGGACATCGGGTCAAATCCCATAGTATTTAGACCCGCCCCCTGCAAGCGGGACTCTGTGGGGGGTGTTTCTTATTTCCCTAGCTTCTCGTTGGACAAAAATGTCACCAAGATGAACAAAAAACCAAAGATTAACGATGAGGGATCTTTTGTGGGTCCCTCATATAACTCAGGGCCAAAAATAGAATGCTTCATAGGGGGAAACCTACCAGAGGCGGTGCGAAATAGTGATGATCGTGGAGACAATCTTGTCGAAGCCGTCGAAGTGCAACTAACGGAACTCTCCGTAAGGAAGAAGAACCGCTCTGGAGCACAAAGGAAGAGAGCCCGCAATGAGCGACACTTGATCAGCAGCCAATGCTCCCCACAGGAGGCGGTGGCTGCGGAAGGTATACCCGGAGCAACCCCTCGGGCTCATTTGATAGGCAAGAAGAAGAAAGGCTCCAGCGAGACTCCCCTAAACAGGGAGTTGAAACGACAAAAGGCTCTAGTAACACAGGTTCTTACTTTCACGCAGATGGCCGACAACGCCCTGGTGAAAGTTGTCGCTGCGTCGGGTCATCCTGATAACTGCCTAACTCTCGAAGATTTGGACAGGTTGAGGAATAAAATCTCGAAAAGGATTGACGCGTTACCTCGCGAGAGATGCGCCCCCAGGTTCAATGACATCTTTATTAGGTTGGGGGCCATCGTTCTGGAGGCCGCTGGCATCTGGTCGCGAGACTGGATAGTGGAGAAAACCCCAAAGTTCAGGCTTAAAGAAGGTCTGAATTTGGAAGTCAAGGGGACGGAGGGTCTGCCAAGGTACCGCAGGGAGACCGTACTAATTCCCATCAACCCCGAGAGTCTGGCGACCTTCCTAGGGCGCCTGAGCTTTCAGAAACGTTCCTGCGAACTAATTCGTGGAAGGTGTTTTCCGATAGGCAGGGATCCAGGCCGAAGGGGAGATGCTGGATTAGAGTCGTTGGTCTTCCCGAATCCTCAATCGGAGCACTTGCAACTCTAGATTATCGACACCATCTAGGGGCGAGCAGGGTTACCTTCCGGGTGACCCAACTGGGTTCCGCACGGGTCCCAGAAGCGTCCGAAGATGCCCCGAACTAGCCTCTTAATGACTGAGACGGAAATCTCCATTACACAGATTAATTTGCACCACAGCAAAGGCGCCTCGGCGGTTCTAGCCAAACGCATGTCTGTGGTGCAGACAGGGCTCGCAATAATCCAAGAACCCTGGTTATGCAGAGAAAGGATTGGTGGCTTGACGGGAAGTGGCTCCATGCATAAATCGCCACGCGAAATACGCCAAGGGCATGCATAGTCGTCAAGGGTATGGATGTGATCTTGATACCTAAATTCTACTCTAGAGATCTCACCTTTATTGAGGTGAGACGCAGGGGCAGTATCGGAGACAGGCTACAGGTATTTATTGCCTCAACTTATTTCCCTGGTGATGCCGAGAAACCTGCGCCTCCCAGAGAGGAGGCTCTAATTCGCTATGGTCAAGGAAAGAAGATTCCTCTTCTGTTGGGCTGTGATGCTAACTCTCACCACACGCTGTGGGGAAGCACGAACATCAATGCCAGAGGGAGAGATCTAATTGAATGCAAGGCGGGCATAGAGCTGGAGATTCTGAATCGGGGTGATACTACCACATTCCAGACTAAAAACAGGAGTGAGCTTCTTGACTTGACTCTATGCTCAGGTGCACCGATGAGGAGTCTCTTCCGGACCACGAACACATCGTGTTTCGATCAACCCCAAGAAAACCGTCGGTTTGTAAGATTAGAAACCCCAGAAATACACTTTGGGACTCATATAAAGAGGAACTCAAAGGCAGGCTCGCGGAATTCCACACAATCCATGGTACCCTTGATGAGTTGGAGCAGGCTGTATATTTTAGGCGAAGGTCTCTGAGAACATCATATGATAACAATTGCCCCACAAGAACAATCAAGTCTAGGAAGGGAGTAGAATGGTGGAATACGCACCTGGAGAAACTCCGTAAAAAGACCAGAATGTTGTGAAATAGGACAAATAGGACCAAATTGCCTTCGGACTGAGATATTTATGAGACGGCCAAGGTTAAGTACAATAAGATTATGAGGAAATATAAGCAGGAAGATTGAAGGGGCTTCTGCAAGAAATCGAAAACCATTTCGGAAACAGCAAGGCTCCAGGAGATTCTGGCGAAAAATCCGGAAGCTCGCCTCGGGCTCATAAGGCTCAATAATGGTGACTTTGCAGAAGACGAAGAAGCAACGCTGAATCACTTGATGGAAGTTCATTTCCCGGGTTTTCATCAAATCTCTGCCGACCAAGAGGGGGAAGGCCGAGGCCAAAATGTGGAAAGGGCCGACTGGAATTTCGCCGCTAAGGTCGCTGATTATAAAAAGGTGGAGTGGGCCGTAGGGTCCTTCTGTCCTTTTAAATTTCCAGGGGCGAATGGCATCTATCCAGCGCTTTTACAAAAAGGCATGGATTCTCCTCTGACGAAATTATTTAGTGCAAGTATAGCCCTCAAACACGTGCCACCGGCATGGAAGGATAGCAGATTGGCCTCCATACCCAAACCTGGGAGAGAAGTTTACACTGCTGCCAAAGATTTCCGAACAATTAGCCGAACGTCTTTTATCCTGAAGACGCTGGAGAAGTTGGTCGAGAGATACATTAGGGATGAGGTGCTGTTGGCCCTCCCCCGCGCTTTCTTGGACATGGAGAGTGCTTTCAGCAATAATCCTCCAGAAGTCATCTATCGAGAGGCTTTGAGATGTGGTGTGCCGAGCCAGCTAATATCCTGGATAGGAAGCATGCTACGCCGAAGAAGACTCGAAACCAGATGCGGTGAAGGGCTTGTAAGGCGGACGGCTCCACGGGGCTGCCCACAGGGGGGTGTCCTGTCACATCTCCTGTGGTGCATCGTAGTGTACGGCCTACTTCGAAGGCTAAATAAAGAGGGGTACTATACTCAGGGATATGCGGATGACTTTGTAATCCTAGTTAGAGGGGCTCATCTGGAAACACTGATGGGTCTTATGAAGTCGGCGCTGCGCATCTTAGAGCTCTGCTGCGATAGCTCAGGGCTCTTGGTAAATCCGGAAAAGACCAACTTGGTAATTTTCACGAGAAATTATGAAGTTCCAAAAGTTGACGCTCCTGTATTCTGCGATGAGAGGCTGACGTTTTCAGATTCAGTTAAATATCTGGGAGTCATCCTATATAGCAACTTATAGCTAGCAAGCTAACAAGCCTATATAGCTTGCCTGGCTCTACTCTGTTGTCCTGGAACCCAGGCTTCTACATGCATCCGTGGTCTGGTGGCCACGGGCGGAACTCAAGACAATGCAGGACAGGCTGCGGAAACTACAATCACTGGCATTCAGGGTTTGACTAGAGCAATGAGGACTAAGCCCACAGCGGCGATAGGATTCATGCTCTGCGGAGCACCCCTACATGTTGCGATAACCGCTAGAGCGGCACACGCGATGGGCCGCCTGGCAAGAGCAAATAGATGGACTCCGGGGACAAGACACACTAGGCTCCCGAGTGATATCAATGCACTGCCGATTCTTCAGATGTGGCTAGATAAAATAACAAAACGCTTCAATTTCGACAAAGCTTTTCGCGTCTGTATCCCGAACAGAGATTTATGGGAAGCAAATGGTAACCCGCTCCTCCAGGGGGAAATATGGTATACAGATAACTCCGGGGGTAAGGAAGGGAGTCCTGGCCGTCTTTCGCTGCGCTGAAACACTAATAGAGGAAAACGCTGCTGGCAGACAGATGACGATCTGTTCGAACCGCCAAGAGACACTAACTGCAATAGGGAAACCAGACATAACATCAGAACTGGTTTGAGAATGCAAAAAGGCATTAAACCAACTTGCAGAAAGGAATAAAGTTGCCCTCATATGGGTCCCTGTTCACACAGGGATCAAGGGCAACGAAAAGGCGGACCAGTTGTCAGAACGCGGTGCAGCGAGTGAGTACATAGGATCGGAACCATTACTGGAAATAGCATCTTGCTGTGCTGTAATGGCCATTAGAAGCTGGATCCGAAGAAAACACTCGGAGTGCTGGGAACAAACCAAGGGTTGCCGTCAGGTGAAAGCCATCCTGATGTACACCTATAGGATAGGCAGAGCTATGGAAATTCTGGCTTTACCCAAGAATGACATCAGGACAGTGGTACGGACCCTAACGGGGCACAACCACTTGAACCACCATATGAACAAAATGGGGTATAACCCCACGACAGGGTGCAGGAAATGCGGCAGGGATGACGAAACATCCGTGCATATATTACGCCAATGCCCGGCATAAGCTAGGCTCAGGACACAGACCTTCGGGCCCATTTTATGGAAACAGAAGAAATTACAACGCGAACAGTGATCGACATACTGGGCTTCGTTAAAAGGTCTGGAGTCGACTGCTGAGAGTGAATAAGTAAGGGTGTGGCACAATAGGCTTTATAGCTTGAGCGCCAGGAAGTAACAGGAACTAACTCATTTCGATTTTTAATTACGATCAGATAATAAGTGAACCGCAACAAGAATAATTTTTTAAATAGTATTTTACTTTTTTATGTGAATTATTGTTGCTCTTTTCCCAATGTTTGTAAGAATTAATTCGAACAAAAAAGCTATCTTACACAAAAAAAAAACACAGAATGGAATAATTAGGACTAGGTGGAAGAACTATTTGGGAACATGACTTGTAAAAGCTTTGTTTTAAATAACAACAAGAAGTTTATTGCAAAGCGTAAAAGAAAAATTTGGAATTGAACATATTTTTAACAATAATAATCTCTCTTTTACTAATCTGTCTTTAACCAATAATAATTTGCTTAAACCATTATTTTTGCTCCACTTAAATAATTATCAAGTCACTACAAGTGAAAAATAGACAAATAGTTAAAAATTTCTGAAAAACCCGCAACTTCCTACCATTAAGCAAAGAGAATATTATTAACGATAATAATGAATTGTTCTTTTGTCAACTTGAATTAATTATAATTAATTCATATGATTAATTAATTCACTTAATTAATATAATTAATTAATTATTATTACTTCACAATAGAAAAATGGACAAAATATAAAAAATTCAGAAAAAAACCGCAACTTTCTAGCATTAATACAGAAGAAGACAACTATAGACAATAATAATTTGTTCGAACAATTATCTTTGCTAGATCAAGTTAAATATTAACTCACTCTAAGTGAGAAGTGAGCAAAAAGTTGAAAATTTTAGAAAAAACCGCTATTTCTAGCATTAGTCAAAGATAATATTATGAACCATATTATTGAATTGTTTAAACAATTAAGTTTGTTAAAATTAATGAACCCTAGCCTCTTTATAATTGAAGATTGGGAAATACGTTTTAAACTTCATGGAGCTTGCGCCACCTCTAAATATCTGAACTCATTGCTTATTTTTATTAATGAAAATGAAAGTTCCCACTATTCAACGTAAAAGCTCTTAAAGGAAGAAATTTGAACTTCCTTTTGAGATAGAAAGATGAAAAAATATGCGTTTCACCAACAAAAAAAAATCAAATTGGTTTTTGGCTTTTATTTTTTAAGGCCAAATACTATTCATTTCAAAAAATGTTTCTAATCAATGGAACGGGCATACGAAAACCTATGAAAACTGTACTAAAAAAAATATCCGTTTACCAAATAGAAGAATTAAAACTCGAAAAAATTATTGATAATTTTTGTAATTCATAATTATCTTCATCTTGATATTGTTGTTATATAATTATATTAATTTATTATTGGTAGACTTTGACCAAGTTTGACTTCGGGCAGACAACTTTCATTTTTAATGGGTACTGCAGTTGCAAAATAAGGCCGTATTTATAAAAAAAAATTCCGCTTTTCTTTGAGGAATGATTAATAGCCAATTATTTATATACGATTACATATAACCAATAATTAAAATTTATGATTCTTTAAACAAATTCAATGAAAGAATTTATTATCTGGCTATTTTCCATCACTTAAACTTTTTTTTCAACTTGATCAACTATTAATAATACATTTTGTAACTTTTTTAGAAACTTGGATCACGATCAACTATTGTTGTTTTTACTAAAAATTTGATATACCGTTATCCAAGTGTTTTCAAAAATTTCAAAAATGAGTTGTTAAGATTTGATTACGCGTTAAAATAACAACGTTGAAGTGTTGAAAATAGCCAGAAAAATGCATTTTTTAATTAACATTGTTTAAACATTCATCAATTGTTATCGAATAATAGCAAGAAATGGTTAATAAATAATTGGCTGGTAATTTCTGGGTGAAAAGTGGAATTTTTTTTATCATAAATACATTAGGTATTACAAATTTGTTAAAAAAATTGTTCTTAAAAATAATAACTGTCGATTGTCATTGAAATATCTCTAAAGATTTATAAATTAGCTGATAACATTTGACAATGTTGGAAAAACCAAGCTAGTGCGTCAGAAAGTAGCCCAACAGTGAATTTGTTGATAAGGCTCATTTATGTAAATAAGCATAATTGTTATTAACTGACTACATATATGATAACTGGGAGTAATTGCTTCAAAACCATTCCTTCAAAATTAATAATTCGATTGTTGAGAACGTTTTTTGACTCTTCTGAAAAATCGTTGATATTGCGCTTGAGCTATTATGGAGATAAACCCATCAATTTTATTTATTCTCGATCCTCCAGGCACTCGTTTTTGCTCGTAGCGCTTGAGTTAAGGGGCCATTCATTAAATACGTAAGGGTCCCGAGGGGGAGGAGATTTTTCAAACATCTCTACATGACCTTATCTGGGGGGGGGGGTTAAAATCATTCTTACGTAATATTTATATTTATTTCTACGTCATTTATTGTTTCAATTCGAACGATCAAAGTAGCTACTACTACCTCCAAAGACCAATATTATTTTTCAAAAAATAAAAATCTCCTGTTTATGTCAAATAACAACGTGTTTTAGTTTTTCTAATGATATGTAATTATTCAACGCTATTTAGAAAAATTCTAAGTTAAACAGTACGTAAGAAAGGTGGGGGGGGGGTCAAGAAATCTTATGCATCCTCGCGTGGGCGGGGGAGGGGGGGATTAAAAATGGTCAAAACCACCCTCACGAAATTAATGAATGGCCCCTAATTCATTCTTGCGCTGAGGAATAATCAACCCGCTTTTGCTCCGACTCTTTTTTTAGTCCGCTTTTACTATCAGCCCTTCATATATACCATTAAGTCATTTCCCTTTCGAGGTAGGCATGACTCGCTCGGTTGGAAAATAGTAGTGTTGTGAAGAAGGTATGGATGTTTTGAATTGATCTAGAATTTTCGTGTTATTCATTCAAGTAACACGTTCGTTCCGCAACACTGCTTCGACCCAGGTTGCTGATCAATCCCTCCAGCAATCATCCCCAGTGTAGAGCTTCACAAGGTTGTTATGAGAGGTTCCCCACTCGGGCCCATTAGTATCCAAGGTTTTTTTTTCAGGCGTTATTCACTCTACTCACATTCTTTTTATAAATTATTTGTTGCCACACTTTTCGGTCCTAGCATACTTCTCTAGCTTCCTTCACGCCCATGCATTTTTTCATGCAAGCTCTCCTGTTTCTATGGATTCTTATGTCTTTTCGGATTAAGGTATCTTACACACATTCTAACCATTCATTCCGCGTTCTGCATTTGGGCATACTGCCATCTACTGTACCTTTATATACTTGTTTCGTTAGACGTTCATCTTTAATTCTTTCAACATGTCCGAACAAACTTAACTGATTTCTTTCCCATGTGTCAACTATTTTCTCTTTTGCACCAATTTCGTTTCTCACTTTGTGCATCAGTGTTTACCCGCAAATTGTGCGCAGAGGTATCATGCCAATCGCGTTAATTTTACTCTTATCCTCTTCTTGACAGGTCCATGTCTCGCTACCGTATAACACAGTCAGTACAAATATAGATTATGTATTGCTATTTTAGCTTTTTCCGATATATTTTCACTTCTTCGAATGCACCCTGCTCTACCGATAACGTTCTGACCCTCGCCTATCTAACTCCCCATCTATTTTCCCGTCGCTAGTGAATAGGTTACCCAAATATACGTACTTGTCAACTTGTTCCAATGTCTCATTATTGAAGACAAAGTTGCACATTTTTTTCTCACCTTTCGCTTCAAACAATACGATTTTTGTTTTATTTACGTTACTTTTGTGGCCCATGTTCTTAATGCTTGTATTTAGTTTGCTCAACATTCTTTGCAAGTCTTCGATTGATTCTGCTATAACAACTTGTCATCTGCAAAATCTAATCCACGTACCCTCATTGTCTCGAGATCTACACCTTTTCGTCCAAGAGGGCTATTCTTAGGCACGTGTCCATAAATATGATAAATAGCCATGGACACCTAACGCATCCTTGTTAAAGGCCTTGCATAATACCGAACCAGTCACTCAGTTTCCCATTAACCCTGACACTCGCTTTGTTACAACCATATATTTTTCTTATTGCTAGTAGGAGCCATCCAATGTCTCCGTACTTTTTGAGGATTTCCCAAAATTTACTTCTATCCACTTTGTCAAATGCTTTTTCCAGGTCAACAAACGCACAAAAAACTTCCTTTCCTACTTTCGAACTTTTTTCTATGATCTGTCTTGAGCTAAATATTTGATCCGTACATGATCTTCCTGGCATAAATACACTCTGGACTTCCCATATCTTCTCTTCTGTTGTTTTCATCACCCTGCGGATAAGTAATTTTGAGTATATTTCACTTACGGTACTTGATAAGTTGATACCTCTGTTATTATCGCAGTTGCTTTAATCTCCCTTCCTTTTGTATATTGGTACGATAATCGCTTTTCTCCACTCGCCTGGGACTTTTTTAATTAGCAATTATGTTTAAATTTCAGAAATAATTTTTCTGGCCTGGAAATAGCAAAATCTTGCATCTAATTTTTGTTCTAAATTTTGATGAAAATGTAAAGTTTTTCACTTTTTTTAAAAACTAAACGATGCGGCATAATAATTCTAATTTAAGCATCTTCAGTCTTTTGGCTCGTGTCACTGGGCTGAACTCTCCAAGTGATAATTTCTTGTAAATGCCAATATTTCTTGAAAACTTTCTCTTTCTTTATTGTATATATATATATATATATATATATATATATATATAATTAATTGGAAAAAAAGTTAAACAACCACCGCAGGGTCCCACTAAGAGCAACTGGCATCTAAAAAATGTCAATAGCCCCCAGTAGAATCGCGGTAAATCACACCTATGGCCATGTCTCACAACCGTGAGAACGGTGGTCATAGGGCACGATGAAATCATAACAACAGGCCGGCGAACCCCTCGTGTGTTTTGGGGACACGCAGCGACTCAAGGAAAACAGCTTTCTGCTGTGCCCTGGCATATTTTTGGCACGCGGGTATGGCTTTAAGGTTACGAACCAGTGATACTTACGCACCTCCGTGAGCACCAATCACAAGAACAATTACTCGCACCGAATACTTTGGGTAAAATCATTGCAGCTCTCTCTTAAGGTCTTGATATCTCTCCTCCTTTTCTTTCTCCTTTGCAGTGATGTTGTATTCGGACGGAGCCGAGAATTCGATCACGAATATAGTTCGTTTCTCGAAGTCTTGGAGAACAATCTCAGGTCTCGAGTGAGCAACGGAGACTGCTGCCCGAAAATCGTAGTTCCAGACAATTTGGCACTTCTCATTTCGGACAATTGACTCTATATTGCTTGGAGCGTTCGGCAGGGCAGGGTCGCGACCAACACCGTAAGAGCGACAAAGATGGCAATAAAGTACTCCCAGGGCCGTATTATATATCTATAGATGTACGTCGTTCCTGCGTGGGTGGGACACCCAGATAGTATGTGTTCTAGGTACTCAGCGTGTGCATGACACGCTCTGCACCTATCACTGGGAACTTCTCAACATAAAACGCGGGCACTGTATGCTAAGGTGGAAATGAAACCGTCCTGGCATGCAAAAATGAAACCCTCTTTACCTGAATTGAGCCCTGATGATTTGAGGAAAGCAAAAGTTTGCTCCTTCGACAAGGTCTTTTTTTTCTACATTTCTGTCAAACTTTCCGTGCATATGCTTGTCGAGTAGCTGTTGTTAAAATTTTCCAAACTCTGCTTTCTTTACTTCGGCTTTTATACGTGAAGCATCTAGATGGAGTAATGTACTTTCTTCACTTCTGATGTTAAAATTCAGGCCAAGGATCTGGCCGCTTGTTCCGCGGCTTTGTAAGGGAACGCTCCTTCGTCAATCATCTCGTGATTCTTGACCATCTTCAGGAGCGGATCTCTGCCATCAGCAAAGATGTAAGCTATACTTAGAACAATTCGGTTATGAAGACACTGGAGATTCAGAAGCCGGCATCCGCCTTGACGGCGTGAAGTGTATAATCGCGGAACTGACGAACTGATATGCAAGCTTTTATTCATATGCATGATCTTACGCGTGGTGACATCAAGGGCCTTCAGCTCGTTCTTCGTCCATTGAACCACCCCAAACGAGTAGAGTAAAACCGGGACGGCAAGCATGTCAGGCGCACATACCTTGTTCAACGCCGACAGATTGGAAGACCAAATCTGTCTAAGAAGATGCTTGTATCTGCTTCGGAGAGACTCCTTCACTAATGTTACGTTCTGAATGCGGCTTTGAGGCACGCCTAGGTATGTATAAGTCTCTCCAGTGTTAAGATGTCCAATAACACTTACATCCACAAGCTCAGTGTCCTTGGGAACACCAGTAATCTTTCCTTTCTTCAGATGAATTTTGGCACACTTGTCCAAACCAAAGTCCATCCCAATCTCTCCTGTGTAGTTCTTGACGATATTTATAGCAGTTTGAAGTTTGCTTTTACCAGAGGCATAGATTTTTAGGTCATCCATATAAAATACATGATTGACCTTATGCTCGCTGTTAGACGATGATTTCTAGAGAGATGAGATAGTAAATCTAGTTTTCCAAAGGGGCATCAATCTCTCTATGCATCTTACTATGTGTGGATGTCCCTTCAAGCTTTATAACATACAGATGATAAGTCTATGAGAGGTTGAATCGAAAGCTTTCCGGTAGTCAATCCAGGCCATTGACAGGATGCGCTGGTGTGCTGCAGCGTCTTTGCAGGCACACCTGTCAATTAGCAGGTTCTCTCAACAGCCTGCTACACCTTTTTTCGAGCCATGTCGTTCGTACATCTTGCGCCATACAGGCTCAATTCGTCGAACAATCCTGTTGTTTAAGACAGTTGTAAAGATCTTATACAGTGTGTTCAAACAAGTTATTGGCCTGTAATTCTCTGGTTTAGACAAGTTGCCTTTTTTCGGCAGAAGTATAGTGCGTCCTAACACCAGCCACTGCGAAATGGGCGTCTCCGACTTTAAATATGAGGCGAATGTGCGGGCCAAATGTTGGTGTATAAAAGTAAAATTCTCCTACCAAAAGTTCTTGATACAATCTGGCCAGCAGCGGAAAAGTTCTTCGTGCCTCTAAGTGCTTTTTTCACCTCTTTGGCAGTGACTGATGGAAAATCCTCCTCAGATTTTATGAGGTTGTCGCAAGACTCCTTGAAGCGGATGATATTGTCAGTGTCTTCTTTCAACTCCAGTGTTTTCGGGATTTTGTATACCTCTCTCCAAAAAGTCTCTAACTCCTAAATTATTATAATTCTAGCCGTAGCTAGAAAAATGAACTCTCTAGAGTTCCTCTTATCTGCAGTAGAAATATTCTTATATAAATTGAGCCGTAGCTAGCTAACGTAAATGAACTCTTTAGAGTTTCTCTTATTCGCAATACAGAAGAAATATTCAATGAAGTAAATTTATGATTATTTTTGTGTTTTTTCTCTTTTATTTTATCTAAAAACTTTAATTCGGTTTTTTAGCAAACAGGATTCTTTCCTGCGCGGAAACAGGCCGACCGAAACTACGGGCGTACGTTTTACTGTGGGCTTTCTGCCTTCAACTTCTCAATATCAAAAGCTTTATATTTCTATCGGTGTCTCCAAAGCCATATGACAACTTACCCTATTAATGCACAGTGGCAATCCATTAGTCGAATGAAATTTACAATGCTTATTCTCAACATAATTTGCCTAATATTCAGCTATTCAAAATCTTTATTGTTATAAATCAGGTAAGAGTGGTCCCTGAGACGCTTCTCTTCCTATGTTTGCTACGATAAAGTGGCCTAAGTCGAGTCGCTCTCGGACAGCAGGTGTAACTCCTACCTGCTCGAAATAGACGTACGAAGGTTTTTCAAAATAAGTATACAAATTTTAGATATGTGGATTTTTCCAGTTAAGGCAGATTTACTCTTAGTCAGATTTACTGCAAGGGTCGAAGTTCCTTTGAAAACAGAGAAGTATTCTCAGAACTTAGCCTTCAAACTTAGCCGCTTTCTTGACCAGGTTGAGGAATGAATTCCCGCCTGCTCATAAGAAGCTAAGGGTTTGAAGACTAAGCTCTAAATTATAAAAGCTAACTGCGTCAACCGGTTTACACAGTTAACTGTGCTCCGCTCTTCTGTTAGGCTAGTATAATCGCAAGTCGACAAGAAAGAATTGGTCAATCGCCAAATAGAAGCTAAAAATCGAAATTTTTATTTCAGTGTTAAGATTTTCTCCGTTTAAAAGTTCACATCATCAAAAATATCGCGCTCAATGCTCAAAAAGAGTTCCCGCAGGAAAAAGAAAGTTGAAGCCTTGAATGGCATGCACAACTGTTCAAGAAGATGGGCCTCTTGTGAACAGGGTGAGGAAATGCAATTTCCGTCCTCTTCTAGGGGGTCTTCCATTTTAAGAGAGAATTTGGGGACTTAGGTTTTTAGGCCTAAGAGCACAAATTTTCCCAAGCTCTTGGAGAGGAGTACTAGGCAAGGATGGAGGAGAGAGTTCTCCAGCTTCCCTTGAGGTGCTCCCCAAGATTTGTTGCGTTTGCCACGCAACACCCCCAACCGCTATTCGCGTGCTAGTAAAAGTGGGAGGCTTCGGAGCCTGCCCTCTTCTGTTGCTCCTCTGTGATGCAACAGAATACTCTACTTTCGAGCAAGCAGAGAGTTTTGCCTATTGAAAGGCTCTGTTACTGTAACCCACGGGTTACAATATATATACATGAAATAATGATTTTTTGATATTCAATAAGTGCATTGAACTTAAGTATTCCTGTATTGACAGAAAAAGAAATCTTGAGCTCGAGACTTTCGTATCATGCTTGCACCCGATATTGATGATTTATCCAGTTTCGTAACAACGTTTTTAGAGCTAATATATCGACCTTGCTATTGCCACTACTTGTCATCAATTATCAGCAGTTTTTAATTTTGATTAGAAATATCCAATTAATTTCATATAAAATATAATGCATGAATATCACAAATTCATTTAGAGACGTTGTTGGCTTCGGAAGCTACGATCATGGTTCCATAAAGCAACCAACCCCGAAGCAACTGGAACATGTACGTCATCTGCTTCTGCTCCTTCTGTCATAGAAGATAAGAAAGAATGGGAAATTCACGCGTGATAACATCGGCCAACACTGTTCCTCGAAGTCAGGTCTCTAGCCGCAGATGACCTTACGCGGCAGACGGGACAGTTGGAGATGAAGGTTTCACCTCTGGATACTTTATTAGAGCTACCAATCTTTTTAGAATGTTAAGAGGAACAGTGTTGACGGACTAGATGCAGTGATCCCAGAAGAACAGCCCTTTCCAGCCGGTTCGCGATGGAATGAGCCTGATGCCGAGTATGAGAATTATAAGATGGACTTTGTAGTCTTGGTATAGCCTACTAGGCTCGAAAAAAATTGCTTGATATTTCGTCCGTTTTCCTCCATCCTTTGCCGTGATATTACCATCGGCTGGTGCCGAGAATTCAATCACGTGAATGATCTTGTTCTCCAGATCTTGGAGGACAATATCAGGCTTCTTAGCACTGATACGTTGAGTGGTGGAGAATGAGAAATTCCAGTAGATCTTACATTGATCATTCGCCACAACGGACTCGAGTTCCCCATGTGCGTATGGCAAGACGGGCAATAGATCAACACCATAGAAGTGCCTAAGATGGTAATATAACACTTTTAGAGCTGCATTGTCTCTCTCTATGTACCCGTAGCATGCATGAAGGGGCTTGTCAGCATGTTCTTTCAGTAGAAGCGTATGTTCTGCTTCTTGTATACGACTTTTGAGCACCAGAGGTGTGAGTGATGCTAGGCCATGTGTAGTGTCGCTGGAATGAAATGGAAGGTCAAGCTCCTCTGCATCCCTATCTGCGGCATGGTATAGAAACGCCGCAGCATTGGCGACTTCATGTTGATGTACGAGTCGCATGAAGGAATCTGTGATTTCAAGAACTAAGCAAGCTGTAGCCGGAACTGTTCTTCGATTAAGACACTCTACGCATAGCAAGGCTCTACCCCCTTTATCTCGAAGGAGATATATTCGAGGTACGGAAGATCTGGGATGAAGACTTCGATGTATTGCCATCATCTTCCGTGTGCTTCGGTCGAGTTACTTCAACTCATTGACGTTCCATTTTACTGCACCAAACGTGTAGAGTAGTATAGAAACGGCCATCATATTGGTCGCCTGGATCTTATTTTTTCCAGATAATTCGGAAATTTTTAGAAAAATTTGGTGATACTTTTTTCCATGAACCGTGTTTAACTTACGCACATTTTGGGTTTCCACTTGCGGTATTCCCAGATCTGTATATGTTGCTCCAATACCAAGATGTTGAATGGTATTTCCGCGTATAAGTTGAACATCCTGATCGTCACTCGATGATGTAGTTTCTAGTCTTCCTTGGTGTAGAAGCAAAGAGTTTAAGGTCGTCCATGTATAAAAGGTGGTTGACCTTATATTCTCTTCCGTTCGGCGAGCCACATAGGTATCCAGAATTTTTGCCTCACAGCACAATAGATAGAGGCAAGAGGGAGATGCAGAAAATGATTAGACTTAGATAGTCTCCTTGAAAGACCCCCCTCTTATATGTGACAAAGCTTGTATTCGATTGTTTTGTGAGATGTTATGATAAATCTTGTCCGCCACAAGAGCATATGCTCTTTTATGCATCTCGCTATTTTTGGGTGCACCTCCATGCACTCAAGGAGCTTAATGAGTAGTTCATGGTTCGTGTTATCGAATGCCTTACGGTAGTCAATTCAAGCCATGGACAGATTGCGTCGATACCTGATCGAGTCATGGGTAATACACCTGTCTATTAACAGGTTCTCCCTGAAACCTGCCAGCTCTCTCTTGCATCCACGTTGTTTAACTATTACACTCCATATTGGCTTGATAGATGTTAATATCCTCTCTTTGAGGATGCCAGTGAATAGCTTGTAGCTGTTGTTTGAACAAGCTATGGGCCTGTAGTTCTTTAGACCTGACAAATCTCCGGTCTTAGGGATTAATACCGTGCGTCCTTCCACTAGCCACTGCGGGACGGGTTGTTCTCCGTTTAAGAGAGTAGTGAATATACGAGCTAGATGTTGGTGCGTAAAAGTAAACTGCTTCCACCAAAAGTTGTTGATTTTATCTGGCCCTGGCGCTGAAAAGTTCGTAGTTCCAGCGATAACTTTCTTCATTTCTTCAGCAGTAATTAGTGGATACTCTTCTTCTGGACCTTGTAACCTTTACCTTTGGCAAAAGTTACGAGAGAGTGCTATATCAGAAGCATCTTCATTCAGCTGATAAGTATCTCCATATACTTGATTCCAGAAGACTTGAATCTCTTCTCGACTAGGCGGATTTTTAACTACACGTGACGCTTTATTGAACAAACGGGAAGGATTAGTAGAAAAGGTGGAATTTTCCTGAATCCTCTTAACTTGCCGTTCAAGGCGTTGTTCCGTTGTTGAAAGAGATCTTATTTTTTGCGTCCAGTGCTGCTTGATGGTCAACAGTTTACACTTGCTCAGCGTGTGATTTGCTTTCCTTAAGTTTCGAGCAAGTGCCCTAACTTTCTGAGTGAACTTTTTATTTGATATTATGTAGCTAATCACGCACTGAACATTTGATGCATGCAGTCTCGCCGTTCCAACTTCCAACTGAAGCTGTGCAATATGCTCGCGAGTCTGACTCAGACGTACTGAAGTATCGTTACTTCTATTGTCGGTAAGCAGGGAGACCGCCTTTTCGTAAACTACACAGTTCAGACTTCAGAGTTTAACATCTTCGGGGAGCGAATCGGCGAGAGCAGTATAAGCTTCACATAATTTATCCAGCCTGAGGAAGACTTTTTGGTGGATAGATCTCCTACTTCTCATGTTGGCATTATCGGCTATCTGCAAAGGTGGTCTTGCTGGAACGGGTGGAATGTTCGCTGGAGGATGTTGCTCCTCTTCTTATTGATAAGGAGCTTCATATCGGTTTTTTCGCAAGAAGATTACCTGATCTCTTAAATACTAAGGCGTTTTATGAGCATAATCCGGGTGCATATTGACCAACGGTCATATAAGCTCTTCATAAATCCTCTTCGCGCCGGTGAGCTTCTTTGCCAACAGGTAAGGAGGCCCCTCCTGAGTTGATCCGACCATTTAAATCGATGTTCGCGCGTTTGTCCGGGGCCATTGCATGTTCGTCGCCTCGGTTCATTCCTATTGCCACTCCCAACTGAACCATGGCCTCCATCCAGAAGAGGCCTATTTTAAGTGGCGCTGCGCGATACTGGTGTCGTAACCGCATAATTCGTTGCATTGGGGAGTTAGTCCAAAGCAACACAGCTGACTGCAGCAGACAGAGCTCTCGAGCGATGGGGTCGCTACATCCCTTGATTATACAATGAGGAAGCTCATTTATCTCTCAGGCTTAAGATAGTTATTGCCCAATATGTCGAAGGCATTTTTGGTTTGAGTTGGATTTTTTGTTTGTTTGAATATTATGCACGGAGTAGGGATGGCAAAAGTATCGATACTAACGATATATATCGATACATCACTGTATCGATAAGTATCGATACATTTTTTTCTTAACGATACATATCGATATTTTCATCTCCCATTCTCCATTGGTGGTGTAAGTGTGAAGTGTAAAGGTGTTTTTATTATAAGACATAACATTTAAATGTAATATGTGTATAAAATTTTAACAATAAAATATTAGTTTCAATATTCAAATAATTTACAGTTTTTAATGATTAATAGATCTATTTATTTTTCCAAATTTCATTTTAAAAGTTTTAAAGTGAGGTTCTGTTTGCTCGTCACTTATTGCGGTCTTTAGAACATTTTTCACACTTCGTATTGCCTTTTTTAATTTTTTATCATCTATTTTTCATTTTTGTACTAAATGCATGAACTTTGTAAATAACTAAAAAAGAATTTTGATAATTCGTAATAAACATTCACCTTTTAAGAGTGTGCATTTTTGGGATAAGGTATATCTAGCATCAAATTCATACATGTTTATTACCAAAAGTTTACCATTTAACCTTTAAAATATTATTTATTTACATTTAAAATTAAGATCGAACAGAAATCCACTTTATCATGAATAATTTTCTGCAAAATGAGCATGAAAAAGATTCAAAACTAAAAAGTAGACTTCTAAACTACCTCACTTTTCGGCTCATTAGAGAGAAAAAATAACCAATTGAAAAAAGAGGGAGAAAAGGAGAAAAAGTCAACCAAAAACTAACCTCTCACTTTTTCCTTTATCAGTCTTTTTTATGCTATCAGAAAAAAAAATTTATTTACATATTCAGAATATTCATAATGTAGATTAGACAGAAATGACCTACTATCAGTCTCACCCGAAATTGAAATTATTCCTGACGCATGCGCGACAAAAGATGTTCCATTGGTCTATTTACATGTTTAATAATTCAGAGGGGAGGGGGCAGATATCGATATGTATCGATGCGTATCGATACATTGTCAGAAAATATCGATACATATCGATACGTTTCTTTGTCGATATTTGCCATCACTAGCACGGAGTTGTCCCGGTATATATATTATATATATATAAATATATATATATTATATATATATATATTATATATATATTATATATTATTATTATTTTTATTGTCATTATTGTTATTATACCATTATGCCATTTCCCTTTCGGAGTAGGCGTGACTTGCTCGGTTGGAAACTAGTGGTGTGTAAGTGGGTATATATGTATAAGGTAGATAGGTATATAGGTGTTAGGTATAGATATTTTAGATTGATCTGGAATTCTCGTGTTATTTATTTAAATGACACGTTCATTCCGCAGTACTGCTCCAACCCAGGTTGCTGATCATTATATCTAGCGATCACCCCAAGTGAAGAGCCTCAAAAAGTTGTTATGTGTGGTTCCCCACTTGGGCCCATTAGTATCCGAAGTCTTCTTTTCAGGCATCACTCACTCTGTTGCCACTCTGTTTACAAACTATTTGTCATCATACTTTTCTGTCCTGGCATACTACTCTAGCTTCCTTTACGTCCATGCATTTTTTCATGCAAGCTCTCGTGTTTCTATGGCTTCTTTTGTCTCTACGGATAAGTGTCAAATTCACAGATTCTAACCATTCCTTCGGTGGTCTATGTCTGGGCATTCTGCCGTTCACTTTACCTTCATACACTTGTTTAGTCAATCGTTCATCTTTCATTCTTTCAAGATGCCCGAACCATCTCAACTGATTTCTTCCCCATGTGTCCACTATTGTCTCTTTTGCACCACATTCTTTGAGGATTATCTCGCTTTGGACTTTGTCCTTCAAAGTTTTCCCGTATAATGTGTGCAGAGGTCTCATTCCAATCTCGTTAGTTTTACTCCTGTCCTTCACTTGACATGTTCATGTCTCGATACCGTATAGTACAGTTGGTACGAATATAGAATTATGTATGGCCACTTTAGCTTTTTTTGATATGTTTTTACTTGTGAGGATAGATCCTGCTCTGCAGATAACCTGCTTACCCTTATTTACGCGCCTATCTAACTCCACATCTATTTTCCCGTCGCTAGTCAATAGGCTACCCAGATATACGTACTTGTCAACTTGTTCCAATCTATCATCATTGAGGACAATGTTGCACATTGTTTCCTTAGTTTTTCCTTCGAACGCCATGATCTTTTTTTTATTTACGTTAATTTTGAGGCCCATGTTCTTCGCCCTTGTATTAAGTTCATTCAACATTCTTTGCAAGTCCTCGATTGATTCTGCCATAAAAATTTTGTCATCTGCAAAAGCTAACCCACGTACATCGAATTTCATTGCCTTCTAAACATTTTTTGAAGTTCTAAGCATATGAACTTGGTAGAACAAACATCAAACTATGATGCCAATGATCGATTTTGCTTCTGAAGTTCCTCAAAATCGAGAATCTTCGGAAAGTATGGAAGGGGGCTCGTCTTATGCAACTTTCCCCTATCTTCACCTTCTAATAGTTCTCTAAAGGAGTCTTTTGAAGCATCTACTATAGTACTATGGTTTCAAAATTCCTTCAAAGCCGTTTTTTATTTCCTTCTCTTTTTATCCTGATTTTATCTTTACTCTCTTTGACTAGTCGTTTAACTTTCCTTTTTTTGTGTCTGTAATCATTTTTGAGCCTATTTCTCTCCTCGTCGCTAAGACCTGTGATGTTCAGCGTTTTTTTTGTGTGCTTCTTTCTTTTCATTTTGGGCCGCCTCAATTTCATCATTGCACCATGCATCACCTGATTTTCTTCCTACAACCGCCGTACCACATACTTTGGTCGCAGTTTTAACAATGATATCCCGTAACAAAGTCCACGTGCCCTCTATATCTTCATTGCTTATAAGCGCTGCCCACGTTGCCCTATCTATGCGTTCGTTTAACCTCTTCTAAACTCTATTCGCACTTCCGGTTTCTGTAAATTTTTCATTTTTATTCGCGTTTAATTCGTGTTTTTTTTTATTTTCTTTGTTCTCCATCCCCGCCCTAAGTTTATTTTGGAGTCTAAAAGCTAATGATAAGTATTGCATTCGGAATCCCTCAAGACTCTTGTATCTTTTACTAGTTCTCTTGGTCTTTCATCCGATATGACAAAGTCAATTATAGTGCGGTTATTTCCTTTACATCAGGTGTACGTGTGGATCATTTTATGTAGAAACCAAGTATTGGTAATAAATAGACCCTTTTCTTAGCATTAGCTAACTAATTTTTCCCCGTTATAATTTTTTCTTGTTGGGTTCCTAAAATTACCTAGCACCGTTGTTGTATCAATCTGGCCGATACATATCCATGATCTTTGAGATGCTGTCTTGATTTTTCATTCATAATTAAACCGACCCCTTGACAAGCATGTGATTCCCTATCTACACCTGACCATATTTCAAAACCAGCTTTCAACACCCCATTTTCTATGTTCCTACTTTCGCAGCCCTTTTACTTCATCTCAGGTATATATAGAATATCTAGTTTCCTTACGTGCATAGTTTCTCGTAGTTCTCTTCAGTTAAGATCATTCACTCCTCTAGCTTTCCAAACATCCAGTTTCAATTCATCGCCTGAAGCTCGACCTTCACGTTTACCGTGTGTATGCTTTTCGTCAATCTAAGGTTCAGTCCATTCCGGGGTTACTTTATTGTTTGTATTATTCATGTTCAGATTGTACACCCAACTACCACTTGTATGCGCGTAATTTGTTTTGCAAGAGATGGTCGGTCCTGGTTTTTCCTTCTTTAGCGGCGCAGAGGTAGCACTGCGGCGTACTTTCGCACGCCGCAGCCCTATGGCCCTCCTTGCCACACCTCCAGCAGGCCTGGGTCCGATCTGGACCCCTGCATCCCGCCGCCATGTGGCCAAAGCCCAGGCAGCGGTAGCACCTTGTAGACTCTGTCTTCCTCCGCACACGAAAGGACACCCACCCCACTTTGAGGTGTTCCGTGCGGAGGAGTCTTGTCGCCAGATCCTCTTTCATTTCGACAAAGGCCCTCAGATTACATCTGAAGGCCTTCCTCGTCATGCTCACCTTTAGTTCTCCAGTTGCTGCCTTTCCGAAATGCTGTCGGACCGCAGCCTCCACATCTTCTGCATCTGTAATCAAGTCGAGGTCCAGGACCTCGACTTCGATGCGGGGAACGAGTTCACGCACGTTCCCTCTATCCCCCACAGCATTCTTAATGGCCGCGGACAGCTTTGATCTGCTGTCCACAGCCGGCCCTACCTCCACCAGAACCTCTCCCCTTCGGATCTGCCTGACACTCCTGATTTTTACACCAAGGGTGTCCAGTTTCACCTTTTGTTTGAGGTTCCTGAGGACGTGATACCCTCCACATCCTCACCCTTCAGGGTCGAGGACGCCACAATAGTATTGCGGGTCCTCGGCTTCTTCACCCTGTGTTTGACTGCGTTTTGCTCAACGGGACTCATTGAAGGCTCCCTTCCGCGCTTCCCAAATTGGGTAGTGGGATCCTCCACGGATTCTTCATTTTGAGTCCGGCTCTGGCTCACATCTTCTCTCGTCTTTTTTCCCTTCTGTAGGTACTTTTTCGCTACCTCCTTTCCCGAGTATTTTATTGCGTCTTGATAACGCGTCCATCCACCGCAGGGAACTTTCCAACTGGTCCATCACACGCCCGGCCTTTGATAGCCCATCCCTAATGAGCATAAACATATTGCGTTTGGAGTTGCAGAATTTCTACATCTCCTCCAGCACATCCTTGAGGTCTACAATGTGTCTTCAGCCCTGCTCCGCATACTCATACGCATTCATTATATCCTGTCTGGCAGGAGTCTTTTGACTCATGTAACACTTCTCCACAACGTCCAGGTCTCCCTCCAACTCCTCACATACACTACGGTTTAAATTTGGTTCATTCACCATTAGAATTCCCACGAGTAGCAAGAGAAATAAAGGTCCACCCCCGCACAGCCCCGCATGCGGGGGTAAGGTCTGTGTACTCTAGAATGCGACCTGGTATCCTAGAGACACCGTTAGACACCACGCCCCTGGTGCCACGCAGTCTTCGGCGTGGTGGATTAACGCCTTGACTTGGAGGTTTTTCCTTCGGGACCATCCCTGGACCCTTGCCTGCGACTGCTTATTGAGTAGTGTAACCGTATTCAGCAGAAACCCTCGATACAGGGCCGCAGCAGGAAGCGGTCATAGTTTTTTCTTGGTGTGTCCTTCACCCAGTCTGTTTGGTCCGCGGGGCCTATTTTATTTCGGCCCTACCCTCTGTTTCCAGCGAGCATTCCCCTATCTGCCACCCGGGGACGCGACACGTATGGGTTACAGACTCCCACTGTGGATTTGTCGTATGGTAGAGAGTCTAGTTGTAAAGTCAGTCCCGCCAAAACATCTGTTACTGGGGAGATGTAGGGGGGCATGAGAAAGGAAACCGAGAGTCTCAATAGGTTGTTGATTTATGCTGAGAAGGTCACCAGCCTCCAGCAGCGTTGTATGAGATAGAATTTTATATGTTCCCATCTGCCAATCCCCGGGCTACTTCTGGGAATGAAGCCAATAACTCTTTTTTTTCTTTTTGCGATTAACCCTTGTCAGAAAATAAAAATGGACCTTGCGTTTGATTAAAAATGAAAAAATTAAATTATCGAATTCGATGTTTGCATAAGTACAGGATTAATCTTAATTATATATGATAACGTGACAAAGTCATATAAATAGGCGAAGCGACATGAATGGCCCATTTTCTATAAGCTTTAGAATTTAGTATAAGAATAAAAGTACTTTTTTTTCAAATTTTGGTGAATCACCCTCCATATATTAATAATCGTAGTAGATGGTAAATCGGTCAATTGGGGGTAAATAATCACACATTAGTTTGTGTTTTTTCGCAACGTTTCGCCAGATTGGTTCTCTGGCCTCTTCAGGCTAAAAAGAATTGTTTATTAAAAATAAGATTCACATTAAAAACAAACACTTTTTTACATCACGGCGGTATCCAATAACACTGAATTTAAAAATCGATAATTACCAATATAGTCGAAAAAATGTGTTCTTTAATGAGTCATATGCCAAATTGGCATAAGTCGTACGTTAGTTAAGGACGACACAACGAAGACTGAGGAAGCGATAATAAATACAAATGGTATATAATCTCTAATACATTTCTGTGTGTGCGTGAATAAATATGTATCGAAGAATCTGAATGTGTAAGTCAATGTAGAATTATGAATTAAATTTTTGTAGAATAGGAAAATATCGGAAGTTCAATGCATGAATGTCCTCTTTTTTATTTATACTACTCGGATTACTCTTAATATGAATCATCTCAGAAATTAGACGTTTTGTATAGTCAGACTCAAAATCTAATATTTTTACGTTATTCCAATCAAATTTATGGTTGAATTTGTTCTGATGTAAATTAATTACAGATTCTTCTTTCCCATATTTTTCATGTTCATTTATGCGAGTTTTTAGCGATCTCTTAGTTTCACCTACATAAGACGCATCACAATTTTTACAAGTGAGTTTATAAACTAAATTTGTACGATCCCATTTTTCAGTAACATCCTTACCAAGTTTAATAATCGATTTCATAGAAGGTTTCAAAGAAGGTAGGGTGGTTATGTTAGCTTTCTTAAGATGAGTAGATAATTTATAAAAAATGTTAGGTATGTAAGGAAGACTAACTTTAGGCTGTTGTAAAAAATTCTTGTTGCATGAATTATGTTTTGCTTTATTATTACGTGAAAATTTGATTGTATTCATACGAGTTTTAATATGTTTTTTGATGAAAGTGATAGGATAATCATTTTTAAGTAGTATTTGAGTAACAACTTCAAGATTGTGAAAATGGAACCGTTTATCCGACAAATTTATGGCCCTATCAACCAGATTAAACACAATATTCCTTTTCATATTTTTTGGATGACCTGAAAAATAATTGATAGTTCTACTTGATGAAGAGGGTTTTTGGTACCAATTAGTGATAATCCGGTTGTTTTCTCTAGATAGAGTCAAATCAAGAAAATTAATACTATTTTTGTTTTCTAATTCCGAAGTAAATTTGAGATTTTTGTTATACGAATTGAAAATGTTGATAACCAGATTAATATGGTCTTTTTTTATACATAGAATGATGTCATCGACATAGCGATAATAAAAAAGGGGGATACAACTGTGAACCACTTTCAATTTTTTTAAACAATTAGTTTCCAGATCATCCATAACTATGTCTGCAAATAACGGCGAAATCGGAGAGCCCATCGGTGTCCCTTCAATTTGTTTATAAACAGTATGGTCAAAAGTGAAATAGTTATTATCAAAAAGAAACTTAGTACAATTTCTAATTTCGTCAAACGGTATTTTGCACATATTCACAATTCGGTGGTACCTTTTGTCAAGGCTTTCGAGAACTAAAGAGCATGGAATATTGGTAAACAAAGAGCTAACATCCAAAGATAAAAGGACGCAGTCATTGTCGATTGTAAATTTATAAAGTTTGTCTTTTAATTCATGACTGTTATTAATATGTGAAGATGGAACTTTAATTGCATTTTTTAGTTCATTGTAGATCACCGATTTACCATCTACTACGATTAATAAAAGTACTTGCTAAAGACAATGTCCTATAAAAAGACATTGTTCTGTAGTATGGTGTTATATCAGGTGATTTTTATTTTAGTGTATGGCCATCAAGATTCACCGAGTGTGATAATTGTGGGAGCTGGGGCCTCCGGTATTGCAGCTGCATCAAAACTTTTTCAAAATGGTTTTACGAATATCACTCTTCTTGAAGCGGAAGACGAAATTGGTGGACGTCTTTATACCACTCAATTTGGCAAGTCAATGAAATAATGTAAATCACAAATTCAATTGCAAAACTCATTCTCACTTTCCAAATATGAATCAGTGCAAATTTTACTAAGTGGAATAGTGGTTAGGCATTTCACTGATTAATCAAACTTGTTCACTAATCAATCCAGTAACACCAGAGTAAGATATCTGAGACGTAATTAAGTTTAACACTAAAGCGTTGTTGTTATTTTTTCACTTAAGTAGCAAAAATAATATACTCTAACTCGCGTATAAAAAGTACTTACTTAACGGGTGTGTACATGACAGTCGAATCTTGAAAGTAAATTAATATATGAGGTTGCTTGTCATTAAGAAGCATAGAAATTTTTCACTTTTTTGAATATTTGATCACACTAAATTTATGGGTTTTGAGTTTATGCTATGATTATTTTACTGAATCTACTAAAATCTTATGTGACTGCTAAATTGACACGGTGCAGTGATGCTAACTTTCAAAAGTGTTTATTTCGCTAAATAAATTGATTGATCACTGATTGTCAGTCACGCATTTCCAGCAATTTTAATTTGTGAAATTTGACTGAAAATTACTGACATTTCACTGGCAATCAGTGACATTTCACAGATTCAGATTAGGAGAGTATAAATTCAAAATAATGGTGCTTGAAGCTAAGTTAAGTATGAGAAATTATCGAAGATTTAATATAGCTACGCAGACTCAATGTCAAAATTGTCCACCCAATCAAAGTGGGAAAATCAATGGTTCACCAGTGATCATTCAAAATACTGATATTCGTGTAATCATAATAGTTAACGATAAAAATGTAAATCGCGTTTGCCGAATCCTAATTTTCATGTTGACTTTTATGTCAATTGTCATTAAAGCATGAACTTATATGAGAATCCATTTCTAACCAATTTTAATATACCTACATACTTTTTCATTTTGATAGGTGTTTTGCTTTTTAATTTTTCTCCAGAATTCTGAGTGGAAACTGTTCGTTAGCAGTAGATTCGATAGCATCTGCTGCAGAACAACAGTATCGTAGTCTTTCTGTAACGTTCGTTCCGAAAGAGTTCTGAAACTCTGTAACTGTGTCGTAACGGTGCTATATCGTTACATTTATTTCGGTTCTTTTCTGTATAAAAAAAATAAGAGCATAATTTTAAGATTATGTCTTCGTATCCTAATTATCTTTTGATATTTTTTTAGACTCAGCTTAGTTTTTAGTCAACTTGTTTTAAATTTATCGAAATAATTGGCAAATATAAAAGAATGACTCATAATGTCGATCGAAATCCTGTTCAGAACCCATCTTAAGCTGTAGATACATTTTAAAAACTGAAAAATATCCAGCCTATCCTCATATTATAAAGTAAAAGAACTTTTTAAAATAAATAGTTCCGTTGTATGTTTTTCCAAGAAGAATGTTTTGAATACCATTTTTCACTGATGCAAATTCAGAGAGTAAAAACGAAGAATCTTTACTCTCACAACCAGCGAAAGGAAATGTTTTTGAGCAATGTATTGATAAACTCAATTCAAGTCCTTTTTGGCTAAAAAATGCTGCATCTCAATTTTAGGTCAATATCCGACTCAAAAAAAGCCCAACTTTTTTCTGGCAAAAATGATCAAATTAAAAATAATCATTTACTATTTCAAACTAGGTGGATACGTGGTTGACTTTGGTGGGCAGTGGGTGCATGGAGAAGTTGGAAACGTTGCGTATGAACTGGCTTTTCCACTTGGATTATTAGAAAAGGGATATGTTACAAATCGTATCAAAGAATTGTATGATTCCTCAGGAACGCTTGTGGACCAGACAATGGCCAATGATATCAATGAATTTCGAACGCAATTACACACAAAAAACTTTACTGATAAGCTAAATGTCTCCATTGGAGAGTTGACAACAAACGAGTATTTTTCTCATAATTCAACTAAACTTGATGTAATACAAACCTTCACAAATTTCAAACGACAATAATTTTTTTAGAATAAGTAAGTACCTTGAAGCACATCCTGACTGGAAAAAAAATTCGAAAGGAGTCTTACGAATGTGTGAAATGGAACAGCTGGCAACGGACGGTGCTGATTCATGGTTTGATGTTTCAATATCAGACAGCAATGAATTTCACGATTGCCCAGGAGATAATGAAATAAATTGGAAAGAACGCTCATATGGCTTTATTTTGGATATATTAATGGTAATATCTTGAAAATTATACATGTATCAGAAAATCAAGTTATTATGAATATTTACATTTGCTATTATATTTTACTTTCAGAAACGCTATCCAGACCCTGAGGAAGAACTACCAGTTATTAAAAACACAATATTGAATGCAGAAGTATCCCTAATTAATAATGAGCAGACGAATGGAAAAAAGGTGGCGGTAACAGTTACTAAAGGAGACACTTATTATGCTGATCATGTCATAGTAACTATATCATTAGGAGTTTTGAAAGAACAACACAGCACCCTCTTTCAACCTTCTCTGCCGGAAGAAAAAATCAAAACAATAAAGGTTTGTTACTGGTTTTTGAAATCTAATACCTGTATGTCGAGTTTTATAAAAACTGAGAGACCTATTCCAGGCACTTGGATTCGGTAACGATGCAAAGATTTTTCTCTCTTTTGAAGAACCGTGGTGGACTAGTGAAGCTACAAGTACTGGACTGTACTTTCTTTGGAAGGATGAAGATATAGCACAACTCGAACATGATGTGCGATTTTGTATTTATTCTGGATTTTTCCTCTATTTCATCCCACTTGGAAAAGTGGACGTACAAAAAGACGTAAAAAAGTACATATGAAAGGACGTACCAAAGGACGTACTCAAATTGGAATACAAAATGACGTACTTGGGTACATCCTTCTGTACGTCCTTTGATACGTCCTTTGGTACGTCGTTTCGGACGTCATTTCCTATTTGAAGAAAAGTGCTTTAGGATGTTTTTTTAGTTTAACGTTCAATTGATTGGTACATAGATCAGGAAAACGTGTAGTTGAATTCAAAGAAAATATACGCTGTGAGCTCATTGGCTCTCTAGTAACATGTAACATATACAGAATATATATATATATATATATATATATATATATGTATATATATATACATACCTTCTGGTGGAAGAAGTTTCCTTCAACCCACCAGCATCTGGCCCGCATTTTCACCTCATATCTAAAGTCGGAATAGCCTATTCCGGAATGGTTGGTGGAAGGGCGCACAGTGCTCCTGCCGAAGACGAGCGACTTAGCTGACTCTAAGAATTACAGGCCAATGACTTGTCTGAACACACTGAATAAGATCTTCACAGCTATCCTAAATGATAGGATTGTTCGGACAATTGATCCTGTGTGGCGACAGATGCACAAACAACGCCGCTCAAGGCTTTATCCACACATCTCATCTGGAAAACATCGTGTGATCACTAACAGTGTCACCTGTCAGAGAGATGTGTTTCAGGGCGACATCATGAGCCCTCTCCTCCTTTTCCTCACGTTATTGCCACTATCTCTCGCACTTCGCGATTCCGAAGGGTACCTCTGCGGCAAACCTGGAAATCGGAAGCATAAGGTCCCTCGTGTATTTTACATGGATGATCATAAGATTTATGCTAAAAATGAAGAGAAACCACATACATCTAGCTCTAGACAGTGTCATGGAGTACACTCAAGAGATTGGAATGGAGTTCAGTTCAGAGAAATGCGCCAAATTTGTTTGAAGAAAGAAAAACTTAATGGCATCCCCGAAGACCCTGAGCTCGTAGACAGATGCGCTCTGCAACACCCGGGCGCTGGAGAGACCTATACATGCCTGGGCATTCCACAGAGCCAGATTCAGGACGTGCCATCTATAAAGGATACTCTCTGATGCAGATAAAAATGTCTCATCTGATGGATTTAGTCTTCCGAACTGTCGGCGAGGAACAAAGTATCTGCGACGAACATGCCTTCCGTCCCAGTAGTACTCTATTCATTTGGAGTCGTTTCATGAACGAAGGACGAGCTCAGATCCCTCGATATCGGGTTCCGAAAGGTTATGCACATGAACAAAAGCATGCACCTTAAGTCTTCTGCTCCGCGACTTCACATCTCACGCCGTCAAGGTGGTCTCGGAATACTGAATCTTGAATGTCTTCACAACAGGATTATTCTGGGTACAGCACATATGGTCGCAAATGGATGAGAGCCTCTTCTTAAAATGGTCAGGAAACACGAAGAAGTAGGCAAAGGGGCGTTTCTGTACAAAGCAGCGGGGGAAGCTGCTGAAACACTCGGCCCTGACTCCGATATCAGGGGTGAGCAAAATGAATCAAATCTTATCCATCTTAAGTACTCACTGCTGAGGGCCCGGATTAAAAAATCACAGGAGAAAAACTTCCGCGAAGAGCTTCTCGACAAGAGGATGCACGGCGTCTTCCACAGAAATGTGAAAGATCAGTCGATGTCGTATGAGCTAACGTTTGCTTTCCTTAAATCACTCGGATTGAAGTCCGTCACGGAGGGTTTCATTTTCGCATGTCAAGACGGTGTCATTTCTACTCTAACATACAGTCGCCACATTTTGAGCAAAGATATTCCCGACGATAGCTTCAGAGCGTGTCATGCACACCCTGATCATCTAGGACACATACTATCTAGTTGTCCAACTCAAGCGGGAACGACCTACGTCCAAAGGCACATTGCGGCACTAAGAGTGCTTTATTACCATCTCTGTCACTCTTACGTCATTAGTCCAAATACCCTCCGCTAAACGCTCATAGGGAAATAGAGTCAATTGCGAAAATGAGAAGTGCCGTATATACTGGAACTTCATATTCTCGACAATTGTTTCTGTTGCGTACTCGAGGCCTGACATACTTGTCCTTGACTTCGAAAAACGAACCATGTTCGTTATCAAATTTTCGGCACCAGCTGACAAAAACGTCATAGCCAAGGAGAAGGAAAAGCTGGAGAGGTATAAAGACCTTATAATGGAGTTGCGACGGTTATACCCGGAATATTCTGTTAGGCTAATAGTCTTAATCATCGACGCTCTTGGAGGTGCCAAGGCTTCACTGGTTAATAGCCTGAAAAGCATCCCTGCGTGTCAACAAAATGCTGAATCACTTGCGGGGAAAATGCAGAAGGCGGTCGTCCTTGGGTCGCTCCGTGTTCTCAGGGTGCACGAGACTTTCGCCGAATCATCGTATTGAGTTCGCCGCCGACTGTAACCACCTATCTCACGGTCGTGCGACGTGGTTTCAGCAAAAATTTTTACCGCGATTTCGCTGGGAGCGGGTACAATTTTTCAGATTAGCACCCGCTCCCGGTGAAATCCTGCAATTGTCCTTATGACAAACTTTTAACTATACATATATATATGCATATACTCATATACTACTTGAGAAACTAATATGTTATTCGAGAGCCAATGGAATTAGAGCATATATTTTTTTCCTGGCCTTTGTACTAATCTATGAAATGTTGGACTTAAAAAAATCTTCAAGCCCTTTTCTTCAAATACGAAATGACTTCAGAAACGACGTACCAAAGGTCGCACCAAAAGACGTGCCAACGGACGTACCAAAGGACCTAAAAAAGGACATACCAAAAAATATATTAAAGGACGTACTAAAGGACGTACCACTGGACGTAAAAAAGGACCTACAAAAGGGCGTACCAAAGTACGTCATTTTGTATCCCAATTTGGGACGTTTTTGGTACGCCCTTTTATGTGTATTGTTTTACATCCTTTTGTACGTCCACTTTTTCAAGTGGGATGAAAAGAAGTAGAAATAAATATATCTACCGAAAATAATAAACTTTATACCATAACTAGCCTATAGGTAAATCATTGAAGAAACCAAAAATTCGCCTTCCATAGTTTAATTCGATAAGCAATTTCGATTGATGAAGGCAAAAAGAGTCAAAAACTCATTTGTTGGTAAAATGTGCGACGTTTCGTTGGCATTGGTTCGCCAACCTCATCAGGCTAATTTATTAAAATAAAGAAACACCACATAAATATCACATATTTTACAGGTACATAGTATAAGTTAAAAACAAATTTAAAAATTACCGTTGACATTCACTAGTTAAAACATAAATTCTAACGCGTCTAATTTTAATAAATGTAAAAGACCCATTTTTGGTCGACTGAAATGACAGTCTAAAGTCAACTGAAGAAACAAAACCTTGTGTCGTTATTATATATACGT
>CAKNXH010001142.1:729769-751801 GCA_932178445.1 Andricus quercusramuli | reverse complement strand
ATATTATATTATATTATATTATATTATATTATATTATATTATATTATATTATCGACTCGTAACAAGATAATTAAATTGGCTAAAAGTTGGCGATCTAATAATTATATATTATTATGTTGTATTAAACTTTATCTAGGGTGAACCCGGTTTTATCGTAATCAACCCTATGAGTTAAAGATGATATGAATTTAATCAGGCATGCCATGGATACATTTTTGTCTTCATTGCGTTTCCAATTCTTATACACAGTTGTTCAACATCTAAGTACAACGCCCCTACCCCTCTATGTCATCGTGATAGGACTAGTATTTCAATTTGCATGTTATGAACCCAAAGCAGTACGTGCGAACAGGGATGACATAGGTGTTCATTAGGGTGGTCCAAAAAATCGAATTTTAATTTTTGGTGATCGACCCCCCCCCCCCCTTCAATTTGTTCATTTTTCGAAAAAAGAAATTCCATATTTTTCTTTTCTAATCGGTCCACTTCAACCCGTGCTTCCGGGCTATTTGAATGAACGTGGGCTTTTGAAGGGGAAAAGCTCTGTTTTCTAACAAATGAAAAAAATAAGTAGGTACTTTTTATTATAATTTGTGAATACAAGTTTAGTCACCTCTTAAGGAATGTTCAAGGAATAACTTTCAGATTGCACGGAATAAAACAGCAGTTTGAGTCTTCATCAATTTTCTTTCTATTTTTTATTTTCAAAACAGCAGGTCATTGAACATCGTTGCCATTGTCAGCTTAAGAAATGTCTTGTTTCCGAGCTATGGGATCTAGAGGAACCAGATTTTCAAGTATCCTGGTACACTAAAGATTTAAATAGTCGACGAAATGCAGTATATAAACGAGTTTTCCAGAATTTTCCACGAATTTTAGAGTTTCACATACCTTGTTTTAGAGACAGAGGCTTCACACTATCATTAAATATCGTTTTTCTAACAATTCTAATGTACGTTAGGTTTCATCTCTAGCTTATTCTACGCATAGTCCCAGGATACTTGAAAATCTGGTACTTCTAGACCCTGTAGCTCGGAAACTAATCATAGGATCTTGTTGTGCCCGTGGAGACTTTTGCTCAGCATGTCGAGAATATCATTTTCTAAAAGTTTCAGCCAATTTGACGCAGAAATTATTTCCATTGGTTTTGTGCGGGGTCCTTTATTTTATGATTCTAGAACAGGCATTACTCTGATTAAGGATTTCCTACGTTGAATATTGAGAAATTGTGTTTTTTGCATAAAAACCTACGTAGTAAGCTCTAAATATTTTTTCAAATGTATCAAAAATAGGGGATCATTTTCTTACCAAAAGAAACAAATTTCCGATTTAATGTTTTAGCAAATTCAAAAAGACTAGAATAGAGATTTAATGAGTCACCTGATTCCACAAGATTTATTTGATAGTAGATAAACTAAATCATGAAAGTGGATCAACTAATTCTCGCAAGGATTTTACATACATCCGGTATTAATAATATATCAAGTTTCGTAATAATGTTTTCTAAAATAATTAGGATAAAGCTCTTTATAAAAATACAATAACGCCAACTATCGGATGCTTAAGATTATCTCCTTAATTGTGTCATAATGCAGCTGTCACTGAATTGATTGATGATCTCCTGCTGGATAAGTGTTGACGTTGCGTTTGATTGGGACCGGAAAATACCAGATTATCAAATCAAGGGTTTTGAATAACTGTAGGACTGGACCGATCGAGTAGTTTCATACAAACCTTCGTCCGATCACTTCCTACAGCTTTAGAAACAGAATATTTCTCAAGAAAATTACTTGTAAAAAAATGTTGTTCAGTACTCTGATGCTATAGTCGATCATTTTTAATTAAGTAAATAGCGATCAAGATTCACCCAGTGTGATAATTGTTGGAACTGCGGCTGCTGGTATTGCGGCAGCATCAAAACTTTTTGAAAATGATTTTGAGAATTCTTGAAGCAGATGATGAAATTGGAGGACGTGTTTACACAACTGAATTCGGCAAGTCGATCAAATTTTAATTAAGAAAATAAGATGTTTACAATGATATAGAAATTGGAGGGATTATAGAAAACGACCAGCTTTTTAAATTTAAAATTTTAAAAATTTTAAATTTCCAGTTTAAAGTTTTTATTAAACTATCAAACTTTTCAGCAATTTTATTGAAGTTAATAGAAAATTTAAATTTCTATATTATATTTTCAAAATATAAACTTTTTCATGTTCATTAACTTTTAAGTTAAAATAACATTTTATTTCATAAATTAAAAATAATTGGGTTGATTAAATAATATATTAAATATAAAATATTTAAAAGTTGTCCAATTATTATTAAAGGGTATTCAATAGATTTTGTTCCAATTCATGTTAATATAATCATAATTTTGAAAAATATTCCAAATGAATTTCATTGAATGGATAATATATAGACCTTTTGAATTTATTTATATTATTTATATTTTTCATTTACATTATTCATTGGCCACTTGGAATAATAGAAAGAGGAGATATTAGACTTCGAGATTTTGAATTATACGATTCCTCAGGTATGCTTGTAACTAATCTTAATTCACTATACGGAAATATTTGAGCAAACATGCTGAGTAAATGTTTCATAACAAAAAGGAGAAAGGTACGTGTGGATCATACCGAAACGGTGTAACGGACGTAGGTTCAAAGGAATTGTGTTTTTAGAATTGTTTCAGAACTGTTACAAAATCGTTGAATTTTTCTGTAATAAGATTCTGAATAACTGAGCCGTTTACTGATCCTGAACTGTTGTAGAACACGATCTTTTCCATTCCGTAACAGAGACAGAACTATTATTTTATTCCTATTTCATGTATCTCACGAATCGATTTTCAGAAATGCTATCCAAACCCTGAAGAAGAGCATGCTCAAGTGTCCTTAATTGATAATGAGGAAATGAATGGAAAGAAGCTATCACTAACAACTACCACAGGAGACACTTATTTTGCTGATCATGGTATAGTAATTACTTCATAATGATTTCCAAAGGAAAAATACAGTACCCTTTTTCAACCCCCTTTGTCAGAAGATAAAGTCAAAACTATGAAGGTTTGTCCATAATTTTATACAATTATAATAGGTATAGTAATTATTATCAAAAAAAAGAGATTTATGTACATTTCAGGGTCTTGGTTTTGGTAGTGTTGCCAAGATTTATCTCTCTTTTGAATAATTATGGTGGCCAAGTGACATAAAAAGTAGTGGGTTTACTTTCCTTTGGAAAGAGGAAGATATAGCACAACTTGAAAATTATGTAAATTGATTAATCCTTTATTTCCTTCTTTCTTCTGATTTCCTTGATTTAGGCTTTTCTTCGAATGATACCTTGTGAGGTTCTTTCCATTTGACGTTTAATTTTATCGTCAACTTTTCTGAAAAATTTTCCAACGACAGAATCTTGATTGAGATGCCCATAAAAGTGTTATTTCAATTAATCTAAAATAGATAGCTGACGTGAGAATCTCTCTTTATTCATGTTATTTCCAATACTCAAATGTAATTATTTTTGTGCACAATAATTATGAAATTCTTAATTTGAAATAAATAAGTAGATTACCATTTATTGCAGCCTGAGAAGAGTTGGCTTCTAGGACTAGTAGGATTTTATTTTGTCGAACACAATCCGCGACTGTTGTCAGGATGGATATCTGGGGAAAATTCACGAGAAATGGAAAAACTTTCTGAACAGCAAATATTCAATCATTCAGTTGAAGTTTTTCAAAGATTCGCTGGAAAATCATACAACCTGACTATGCCATCTGGAATGATTAGGTAAAAGGATATTATATTTGACATGAGGAAAATTTTCTGTCATTTTTCTTAGATTTTCCGTTTCCCGGTTCCGCAGCCACCCTATCGAATATACTAACCTAAATTCTCTTTCAGAACTACGTGACATAGCAATAAACACTTTCGAGGAACCTCCAGTTTTCGATGAGTAAAATCAGATGCTGACAATGTTTGGCAGTCAAACCTAGCAGAACCGATTGGTGGGGAAACCCCCGTAAGTATATCTTAAACATTTAACTATATTTACGCCACCTTTACTTATTTTATAACATTATTTCAATGTTTAATTTTCAGGTAAATTCATTTGCTGGAGAGACAACAAATCCGCATTACTTTTCTACAGTTCATGGTGCCATTGGTTCAGGATGGCGGGAGGCTGATAGACTTACACAACTTTATGCGAATATAGAAAAATGTAAAGAAATTTGACCACTTCGAAACGAGTTTTTGATTATTTTTTGTTTGAAAGCTTAGATTTTTTCTTGCACCTTTAGGATAAAAAGTGGTATAAATATTAATCATGCATGCATATAAGAGTTGGGTGGGTTTTTCACAATTTTGATACAATTATTACAGATAAAATTTATTTTGGCGTTTTGTAACTCTATTAACATCAGTAAAGACTATTTCTTCCACAACAGTTTCGTTGGAGTTTTTTATGCCCTTTCTGTTGAATATAAGAATTATTTGAAAAAACTTTTGGTTGAAGTAGATAGGAAAGAATAGGCAGTATGTAATCAAAGTGGGCAGAATTTAATTTTTCGAATGAATAACGTATGAAAAACGAAATAATTGGTCGAAACAGGATGAAAATTATCAACGAAATAAATTAAAATTTGAAAAGCGAAAAGGTCAGTACATTTTTCGCGACATTATTAGATATATTGTTAATCTTATTGTCATTGATCTTATTCTTACTGGCACAAAAACAAATGTCGACCTCGAGAATTTCATATCAAACTTGCATCCTCTATTGATAACAAAGATCAAGAAAATGTTATCTATGTCACTGTATGTCCATGAATTACATGAGACGTATCGGTTCCGTACGCGAGGTTTCGTAGTGATCTGACCCTTAAGATAAACTATTGTACGAAGAGGGAAACATGAAGGTCTCATTTGATTTCAGCAGAAAACCCGATTATGGAAACGACTAGTCCCATTTCACGAACAGATGTGGTCACATTTTGGTTACCGCAGTTTGATTTATCTATTTTCGGAAAAATAACTTTTTTTTCTTATTTTTCTTAATATACCATCTCTCAAGCAGACACCCCAGGCAAAGAGCTTCCCAAAGTCATTATGTAAAGCACTCTACTCGGGCCCATTAGTATCCATGTTATTCCGATTCAGGCCCCATTCACTTGACTGATACTCTTCATCGTGCATTTCTTATAAACTATATGTCACCACATTTTTGTGCCCTGGCATACCTCTTTAGCTTCATTTACGTCCATGCATTTCCTCATGCAAGCTCTTGTGTTTCTTCGGCTTTTTATATTATATTCAAATAAGGGTCTCGTTTACTAATTGCAATCGCTCTCTCCTCGGTCCGCCTGTGTATACGCTACTATTCACCTTACCTCGATATACTTGTTTCGTCAGTCGTTCATCTTTCATTCTCTTAACACGCCCAAACCATCTCAACGGATTTCTTTTACTTTTGTCAAATAGTATCATCTAAGGCACATTCTTTGAGCATTCTCTAGTAATTGACTTTGTCCATTAGCGTTTTACCGCACACTATGGGCAGATTTCGCATGCCAGCCGCTCTAATTTTACTCTCATCCTTCTCCTGGTATGTCAAGGTCTCGCTACCGTACATCAAGGTGAGTGTAAATATATAATTAAACACACATATATATATATATATATATATATATATATATATATCCTTGCACGCGGGGCTCTGCAAGGATGGACGAACTGCTCGTTCGTGAGAACAACAATGAAACCATCAAAACACCAAAATGTTGTAGATGCGGTTCAAAACGATCGTACGAGCAGAGCACCCGACAATGGGGCGGCAAACAATGCCGATCATCCTAGAGTTTGGGGTGCAGAAAATAATTTAGATAGAAACACGACGACGAACCGGCGAAACGCCCACATTGAGTGGACGGATCAACTTAAGAATGACGTGGTAGACTGCTACGATGCCAGCATTATCCCTGTTCGCGGAGGCTTTACGACGCGTATGCACACTCTGTGGTGCCAGAAACACCCAGAGCTTCAGCACGTTTCGCATCAGTTTTTGCGAAATCAAGCCGACAACCTCCGGAAAAATGGATATGTACGCGGAGCGCTTCCCCAACTACTGATTGATCAAGCTGCAGACAAAGATGAAACGACATTAAGACCAACCGCAGAAAGCAGACACCTTCTGAAAGATGATCGCAATTTCAGTACACGGAGAAACATCAACATGCAAATTCCTCTTAAGTCCCAAGATCTGGCTGAAAAGGATACCTCCCTTCGTGGATATATCTCGCAAGAGTCCGACCTCTGGACTATCAATTGCTCAGTTTATGGTGCGTTTCAAGGTATCCGTTTCAAGGAGTTTTGTGACAACCTCATAAAATCTGAGAAGGAATGTCCATCAGTTACTGACGAAGAGGTGAAAAAAGCACTTAGAGGCACGAAGAACTTTTCCGCTGCTGGACCAGATTGTATCAAGAACTTTTGGTGGAAGAAGTTTACTTTTATACACCAACATTTGACATTCCCCAGTGGCTGGTGTTAGGACACACTATACTTCTGTCGAAAAAAGGAAGCTCGTCCAACCCAGAGAATTACAGGCCAATAACTTGTTTGAACACACTGCATAAGATCTTTACAGCTGTCCTAAACAACAGGATTGTTCGACGAATGGAGCCTGTATGGCGGGAGATGTACGAACAAGGTGGCTCGGAAAAAGGTGTAGCAGGCTGTCGAGAGAACCTTCTAATTGACAGGTGTGTCTGTAAAGACGCTGCAGCCCATCAGCGCGTCCTGTCAATGGCCTGGATTGACTTCCGGAAAGCATTCGATTCAAGCTCTCATAGACTTATCATCTGTCTGCTGGAAAGCTTGAAGGTACATCCACACATAGTGAGATGCACAGAGAGATTGATTCCTCTTTGGAAAACTAGATTTACTGTCTCATCTAGAAATTATCGTCTGATTCAATTCAGGTACAGAGGGTTTCATTTTCGCATGCCAGGACGGTGTCATTTCCACCTTAGCATACCGTGACCACATTTTATGTCAAGAAATTGCCAGTGATAGGTGCAGAGCGTGTCATGCACACGCTGAGTACCTAGAAAAAATACTATCGAGGTGACCCGATGGTGTCCCGATGGTTGGCGTTATGTGCTCGAGCGCGGACGGCACGTCCGTGAGACGTCTCCAGCGCACTGCAACGTTTTTTATTGTGCGAACACCTTAAGCCGTGCTTCGGCTTCCACTTTTTACTGCCAGCTTGGCATTCTTCAAACCGTCATCCAACCAGGATGCACGCATCGTCCTCAGCAGTGTGGTCGTACCACACAACGGGCTCGTCGGTCTTCAGCATCCTGGTTGGGTATTTTCGATGAGGCAGTGCGTCCTTGAGGCTTCTTCATCGAGGCGGCCTCTCTGTACGCCCGGCATCTCATCGTCCCCCGTAGATAATGTTGAGAAATCGGGTTCACCCTAGAACAGGATTTAAAAAAAATAACAATAAAGTGGAGATGGAAGCTCTAAGAAAACATCCAGAGGCGACTATTGGCACCTCCAACACTCACGGCCGCTGTGTAAGAATAACAGCGGTAAAGACAAACTGGAAACTACACCATGCTCCTAATTTTGTACCTACAAAATCATCGCAGAAGATTTCAGACATCGTATTATATTAACTTATAACATCCTTATCTCATCAGTCACTTGAGTTAGTCCGTGGCTATGGTGAAAAACCTGGTTCACCCGAGAACAAGTTTAAAAAAAAATAATAATAAAAGAGCCTCAGTGGCTCAATGGGTTACAAGCTCGGGACTCCACCTTAGAGGTCCGGGGTTCGATCCTTGAGACACTACATCTTGGAATTTTTCCATGTACCTTCACCGAGGTTCTGGCGGTTCGGATCCCACCTTAAGCTGTAGGTCCCCCCATCATGCACTTGGCTACAACCCAGTCCATGAATGATTGGGTAAAAACCAGGGTTTGCTCAATATGTCAAGGCACACCCTCTTATCAGATCAGTTGATTGCATTATAATAATGCGTCCGCGACTGATAATATATACCGGGACTGCCCGTGCAGAAATTCCGGCGTGGCGCGGGTCGGGCCTAGATGTGGCAGAATGTGGGCCCAGTCGGGCAATCCTTCCAGCGCCAGATTCGAAATGAAACGCCTAGCCTGATCAGGGCCAGACTGGGCATCCATAAGGACGGTCGGATCTGGCCCAGAGCAGCGCCCTTTTATTTTTTTATGTTCAGCCATACTATTATTTAAATTTTCTTGCAGTAATAAATAAACAATAAATTGAGAACTTTATACTTTATTAAAAAATATTAGAAAATCAAAACAGAACATTTTTCATTTTTTTCAGTCCAACTTAATATAAATTGAACAGGTGTTCAGCATTTTGTAGTCCTGTTCATGCAACAAAGACTAGCAAAGTGAGGTTATGACACTGAAAATTCTAAAGCAACTATCCGTACCTTTGCAATACACTAATGTTGTAGATAGAAATTGTCCCAATTATCACAATAATAGCATACTGAAGAATGTTGGATCGGTTAAACATCCAAATGTTATTTGTGCAACAAGCAACACAAAAATTATTTCAAATTAAGTGAACTTTCTCGATTGCACTTTTGGAAATTTGAAAGAGATAAAGTACCAATTAAGACGTACTTACACGAACGTTTCACTGTCGTTGAAAGGTTTATTTTGCTCATAGGTTCATTGTAAACTTATTTTCGGGTATCAGGTTTTACTAGAATTATTAGCATAATTAATTAACATAAACTTAAGCGAATGAATCACATGGCTACACGTGGCTTTGCTGTTCACCCTTGTACAAAGTTGCCTCCTTTTCCAAACAATCGAAAGGAAGAGTTTGTGAAATCACAAACATAACCTCTGCTAACGTTCCTACTTTTAAATTAATGTTTATATAGTCTTCTTAACTTATTATTCTCAATTTATTTTGAGGTTAGGTTTGCTCGATCGATTTTAATAAATCTACTTACCTTCATCCTCATTGCGCACTAGGGAATGGCAGCAATTGACCTATATTTCCGTACCCGTATGGTACTTTTTGTTTTTGGCATTAAGCCAAAAAAAATAATATTTTAATTATTTTTGAAATCACATTACACTCAAAACCGAGCCGTATTGTGGAAAATATAAAATAAAACATCAGATATATCAGGCGGTCGGCACAGCAGATGGCGCTGCAATTTACAACTGGTATTTTCTCGATATGTGGTTCCGACCCGAACCACAAGAGTAGCCATGCGACAGCCACAATGTGACAAACCCGACCGGGGCCACATCGGAAATCGGGACCAAATTGGGCAATTTCTGCACGGGTGCCCCTTGCATAAATTAAATTCAGCCCAATATGTCGAAAAGTCGCCAACCATAAAAATACCGAAGTTGCGAGTTTTATGGACCATAAATTTCCTACAGATGTATATTTCAAAATATGTTCATATATTTATTTTAACATCCTTATAAAAATATTTTGAATGAGGAATAGTCCTGCACATAAATATGGTGTCAATAAGGCAATCAACTTTTCATCCGTGAACTTTTTTTCCAGAGAAAATGTTAGTGATTTTGTTGAATTTACTTTTTCGATCTTCTTCGCAATATTATTAGAAGCACATTATACATATTATTATTAGAAAGCGAAGCAGAAAGTCGGCAAAAATAAAAATATGAATCTTGTGAAATTCAATTCCTTCAGTAAATCTAAATTAACTAAAATTATACTGTCAAATATTTTAATCTAACTTCATACTTTTAAACGCACAATGGTTGTAGCCAAAAATACAGAACAATAAATAATATTTACTATCCAGGTGTTGTCGCAGATTAACGCGCTTTTGCACCTTTCATGTGTGCAAAGATAAAATTGTCACAAAATTAATACTTGTTCCGTGCTTTTCTTTTCTCTCATGTAATTTCACAATCAACACTTGCCTGATCAACCATATTATAATATAAAACTAATAATATGTTATAAACATATATAATTAGCTTATGATATCCCTAGAGGAGATATAAATGTTATGTATTTTTGAAGATTATACTAGAAAAAAGATGATCAAACAAGATGAAATAGCTCAAAAATACTACGAACGAAAAAATTGAAGCGACAACAGTATTATACCATTAGGCCAGTTCCTTTTCAGGGTAGGCGTAACTCGCTCGTTTGGAATATAGTGGTGTTGGAAAGGAGGTATACATTTTTTAGATTGATCTAGGATTTTCGTGTTATTTATTTGAATAACACGTTCGTTCCGCAACACTGCTCCAGCCCAGGTTGCTGATCAATCTCTCCAGCGATCACCGCATGTGAAGAGCTTCACAAGGTTGTCATGTGAAGTTCCCCACTCCGGCTCATTAGTATCCAAGGTTTCTTGTTTCAGGCGTCATTCACTCCACTCACATTCTTCTTATAAAATATTTGTCGCCACACTTTTCTGTCCTGGCATACTTCTCTAGCTTCCTTCAAGCCCATGCATTTTTTCATGCAGGCTCTCCTGTTTCTACGGCTCCCTATGTCTTTTCGGATTAAGGTCTCATTCACACATTCTAACCATTCTTTCCACGATTTGCCTCTGGGCATACTGCCATTTACTTTACCTTTATACACTTGTTTCGGTAGACTTTCATCCTTCATTATTTCAACATGACCGAACCATCTTAACTGATTTTTTTCCCATGTGTCAACTATTGTCTCTTTTGCACCACATTCTTTGAGGATTATTTCGTTTCTGACTTTGTTCATAAGTGTTCTCCCGCAAATTGTGCGCAGAGGTTTCGTGCCAATCGCGCTAATTTTACTCTTATCGTTTTCTTGACAGGTCCATGTCTCCATAATAAGTAAATTATTATGGTGCAGTATAAGACAGTTTTGGGATTATTTTATTTATGGGACTCAGAAATGAGTCAGGTAGTCGGAAAAAGTGGTTGTTGGATGTTGAAGGGGTCCGAGGAGGAAGAAAAGGGGCCATATTGTATTCCCTAATTATTCATGGGGAAAAATAACAAAGGTACAGAAATTTTCCGTAAGGTTATCCCTAAAATGAAAATTCCATAGGATTTAATGTGAGCTCATATTCGCTATATTTTTCTGCATCATACTTCGAATTCTGACAGTATACATTAAATTTTATAACAAATGGCAATTTGAACTATTTCGAGTATTTTAAAAAGGTTTTTTTCTAATATCCTTACAAAAACATGTAAAAAGAATTTTTCTCATCTGCACATGAATGCGATGTCAACAAAGTAATAAACTTTTTATTCGTGAATTCTTTCATACAGAAAAAAAGTTAGTCATACTTTTAGATATTTTTTTTTCTTTATCTCCTTTAAAATATACGAGTATGAACATGAAGCACATAAAATCAAACAACAGTACAAAAAATATCAATGCAAATATCCAAATTGCGTATTTTCAACAAGGTGAGCAAATTTTTGAATTGCTAGCTACTTTATATTGTTGTATCAAGATGTAGTTTGTACACTTGGAAACCAAGGACCGTCCCATCTCCATTAAGTTTAACATGTATTTCCCGTAAGAAAGAAGAGACTTTTTTTGTATATTTCAGCCAGAATCGCCAGTACTAGGTGAATCGAGTTGAAACTCGATGGAATACAAATGAAAAATTAGTTTTTAAAAATACCTACTCACCTTCAAAGGTCCGTTTTTAGGGTTTAAAAAAACCCGTAATTGAGAAATAGGGTTTTGCGAGTTTCTGGCCCTAAATATGATTTTTTTGCAGTTTTTAAAATACAAGTTGATTTTTTTAATACTTACACACTAAATCTCAGAGATATTATTCATCTGAACTTGCATAAAAACGCTACAAACAATTGAAAACTACAATTATTCAACGAAAGATGATTTTCATCACGAGGCGGATAAAATTTATCCCGCGTCGGATAATTGCAGTTATCAATTGTTTGCAGCTTTTTCATCCAAATTCAGATAAATAATATCTCTAGGATTTACTGTGTAAAATACTACTTTCTATTGATGAAATTTGATGTGAACATAAATTGTTCAAGCAATTCATTAGCATTCTTTTCAGTATTTTTCTCTTATAATAGATTTAGAAAACCGCAGTTTTTCCGAATATCACAACTTACTTTTATCAGACAGAAATTTGGATAGGGTCCTGGTGGGGTTTCCACCAGTTTTTCCTAGTTCTAGTGTGGTCCTGGTATGGAAAACTGACAAGGAACCTACAAGGTGCGTCACGCTCGCACTTGCAAACGCCCTATGTAGGGCAAACTCGTCAGGCCCTTGCTTGGTTTTCTCAGATTTACCCTAGGTTAATTTTCCTTTCCGCAAATTTCGATTTGAAATTAAATCTTTATTTCCGGAAAGTGCTCTGTTAGCACAGACCTAGTACTGGCTGAAAGTACTAAAATAAGACTTTTATGTGCGAAAATTAACTAACTTCACCTATGTGTGACACATGAAATTCTTTGAAGTAGTCAGAAGATCAATATTAACAAAGTTTTAATATATATTGAGCATAATACTTATATATTATAATACTTTTCAGTTCGAAAATTAAACAATTATCTTAAATAATCTAATTTTTATACTGTTGGATATTGTATTCAAAAATTAACATACTGAAACTACCAGCACTCCTTAAAAATACGTCGATTTGTGTAAAATCGACCGCGCCACATTTCCCGCCGCACCGCTTTACCCACTTCTCTCCTATGCTAGAAAAATTATAATTAAAAAACTTAAAATTTCACCAAACTTTTTCCCTTGCAGAATCCAACCGAAGCAAGACCTTTGGAAGACGACATGATTTCTGTTAAATTTGTTCTGTTCCTGACAATCATTTATATCTATGTAGTAGCTCTGGAATCAGCCGGCTATAAAACTACAGGTGAAGCTGTCAGTAAGTTATGAACCAAATTTATTTGATTTTCAGCTTATTATATTTTGTCATACGCTGCAGGATTTAGTTTCATGGACATCTAAAGTTGATTTAGATTTTATAATTTTCTCAAATTTATATCGAATGTATTTTACACAATGAAACGCTAGAATTATATTTAAATTTCCATCAAAATGTCCATATATTGAACAAAAATTTGAAATGTCATCATCCCTGAGATTGAATTAATTAACAACAAGTTAGCCGAAGTGTAGAAAATTTCTTTCTATTATATCAAGAAGTCTATGACTTGCATAATGTATAGAATGTAGAGTGTAGATGGAGGTCTTTCCTACATCTTTTCCTAAAAATTAAGAAATAATTATAGCGTTAATTATTTCAATCTGATTTTACAATTATTTGCAGAAGCCTGTGGTGGACTTCAATATGTCCAACAAATCGGCCAGGAGTTATTCTGCAAATTATAACTGAAAAAGGACATTGTAAATTTTAACTAGATGACAATGACATCGATGCCAGACGCAGTAAAAATAAAAGTTATGCTTTGAAAAAAAAGTTGTATCTTTTTTTCTAATATTATGTAACGACCCCTCCCCATCCCACTAAAAAATCCATATGGAGAGAAAAACAGGTATAACATTGCAACTACACAGAATTAAAAATAGAAAAAGTAAAAAGGTAAATTATACGGCAGATTTGTGATTACAAATAAAAATTGAATTTGACATAATTGGTAAAAACTTCACGCTGTGTATACAGCTACGGCAATTTTTGCTGGATTTCAATTTTCTAGTTCTCGCATTAAAAAATACGTGTCAGTGACTGGTCACAGAAGAGTGATTGGCAGTAGTATATTGTTCAACAAGTGCAGAAAGTAAACAGTTCTACATGAGTAAGAAGTTCACTGTACGAGCCAGAGGCGAATCAAAGGAGAGTTCTAGGCAAGTCAGAAGCAATTTCGAGGCGAGCCGTGAACGAGCTACAGGATATATTTTTTGATAAATACAGGAAATTTTCTTTTTGAGAAACAATAAAAACAAATTTTCCGGAAATTTTAGAAATTTAGAAATTCGTGTACATGTTGTGGACACGTTAGGGCTAGCATTGCGAAATTTTTCGTACGACTAACATTACTAGTATAGGACTTATATATTATTATCAATAGTACAACCGTTATTCAATTTTCGTTCAGAAATATTTCACAAATGCATACATTTTCAGCGGCAATAGTTTTATTTTTCAATACATTTTATCAGAAAAATGAGTAAAACTCCGAGGCGGCTTTTTGAAAAATTATCGGACTCACGACTTCGGTACAAATTGGAAATGGTTAAAAAAAACTCATAATTTTACTTATTTCTTAAGACTTGTGTAAGTACAACAAGAATAAAATTATTACCAAATATTTTCATAAACACTTAAATGGATACCAAATTTTTTTTGTATGCATACAGTTGTTAGATGTCAATAGTTTAATTGTTAACTATTTTTCAATGTAAAAATGGATAGAAGTACGAGACAAATTTTTTTTGAATTATAGAACTCATGACTTTGGTACAGAATGGAAATTTTGAAGAAACCAAATTCCGAACTTTACCATTCTCTTCAGGCCTTGTGTATACAAAAACATAAAAATAATAAAAATAGCGAATAGAAGCCCGAAGCTGTTATTTCGAAAATTATAGAACTCACAACTTCGGTACTGATTGAAAATACTTGAAAAACAAGTTCATAACTTTTCCATATTTTTGAAGCTTCTTGTTTTCAACCATATAATAAAGAAGTGTACTGCATATTTTCAATGACGCTAAAAGAGATCAGGGGAAAATTTCCAGAGCAAAAATTGTACAGGGGTCTATAGTTTTATTGTTCAACAAATTCTACAGAAAGATTGCTTGGAACTTCAAAGCAAAAGTTTTGAAAATTATAGAACTCACGACTTCAGTACAGTTTGGAAATTTTTGAAAAACATGTTTATCACTCTATTATATTTTTTGAGCATTGTGTATTCAGAAACATAAAAATAATCAAAATGCTAACAAATGTTATGAATAACGATTGAGGTATTAGAAAATTTCTTCCAAATGCACACATTTTCTAGAGTTATATAGTTCAATTGTTCCATTCTTTTGAACGGGAGAATGCATAGAATTCCGAGGCAATGATTTTGAAGATTATCGAACTCACGACTTCGGTACAGATTAAAAATGCTTAAAAAATAAATTAATTACTTTTTCCTATTCTTTGGAAAGTCTGTATTCGAGAACATGAAAATAATAAAAGTATTACCGAGTATTTTCAATAAACGATGAAAGAGATCAGTTCAGATTTTACAAATGCATACATTTTTTAAAGGTATATAGTTTAATTGTTAAATATATTTCAACGGAAAAATGCATAGAACGCCGAAGCAGCAATTTTTGAAATTATAGAACTGACAACTTTGGTACAAATTTGAAATATTTGAAAAAAAGCTCATAACTTTTTCATGTTTGTGATGCAGCTCATGAATATGAGTATTTTTTGTTCATAAAACTTATTGAAATAATGCATATTTGAGGAGATATATATAGAAATTTCTTATAAAGAAGCGCTAATCATCTATTCCGCTTGCATATTTAAAGATCTTACAATTCAAAGGTAACACTTCAAACAGTACACAAAAATGATTAGAATGAATGTAACTAAAGAAATCAATGTACACTTCATGTTCGTGGATGATACGACTTTCTTATTGTTAGTGTCAGTTTTCTAGCGTCAGGAATCTTCTTCCTATGATATTCCACAACGTTTATTACCTTTTGCTTTTCTGCTTCCGATTTTGTAAGAGATTCATTGAAGTCAGATATCAAAGCAATAGAACGCTAAGCGGAGTTCTTGACAACCTTCAATTAACTTACTGCTAGTTTTGCATCGTTAAATTTCTGATTAGTGCCCCACTTTCATGGTCCAAATAAAGTACAAAATACGTCTCCAATAGTCACTTCATGCACGTGATGCTTGAAATATTCCAAAGGATTGAATAGATGAAAAACAGCTATTGCGATTATTTTACCTGTTACATTATTTAATTTAAGAATACCGAAAATTTTATGGACATTGTTGGCAGTAGTCATGACTGAAAACCTCTCAACATTTGCTTTCGTATTCTCATTGTTGATACTATTTCACATCTTTTTTTTATCCTAATGAATTGTTAAGGAAGGCTTTTTCATTGCTACAAATTCTTCTTTTACATTATCATCTATATTTGTGCGGTGGGCAGTGCGTTTTCTTCGTACAGTGGAAACAAAGCATGGAGCATCATTCAAATTTTGACCATCTGACTTTGCAATTGCTGCAGCTAGCAGGGTAAATTTCTTGTTGGATAGGTTAATTTGATCTCAGGTCGCAAACACTTCTTCAGATTTTAAAATATTCTGTAAAATGCATTTCGGTTCCTTAAGTCTCTCTTCTCTTTCTTCTATAATCATATTTTCTGAACTTTTGATATTCAATTCAATACGCCGATCTCCTCGTTGATCTTCCAAAAATTGTTTGTCTTAAACGTATTGATTCAATTTTACGTGAGAGAGTTTGATTTATTCTTCTTGAACCACGTGTATTCTCGGAATAAGGTCTTTATCTTGCGGACAATATCAGCTTGAAGAGCCGCCGAAATTCGTGCTAGATGCCATATGTTCATCAAGTCCATACTAATTTCACACTTTCCGAAACAGCTTTTTTCTTGAAGCTGTGATGATAGAACAATGTTCGAAATAGGCTCTTCGGACTTTAGATATGAGGTGAAAATCGGGCCAGATGCTGGTGGGTTGAAGAAAACTTCTTCTTCATCTGGTCCCGGAGCGGAATATTTCTTCATGCATCTTAATACGTTTTTCACCTCCTCGGTAGTGATAGGTGGGCATTCCTCCTCAGGTGTTATGAGGGCATTCCACAGCTCCTTAAAGCTGTTTATGTTCTATGAGCCTCCTTCAAGTGGATGTTGGACTTCGTAGACTTCTCTCCAGAATGTTTTGACCTCCTCTGATTTGGGCGGATGGTCGACAGTAATTGGAGGGTCTTGGAAGAGTTTAGATGGATCAGATAAAAACTGTTGATTTTTTCTGACCCACCTCTCTCTCCGCTCTAGACTTCTCCTAGCGTTAGATGGTACTCGTATTCTGTCAACAATGTACTGCCTGATGGTCAGTAGCTTTGACTTGTTGATTGTGTGATGACGGATCCGCAGTTCGCGCGCGAACTGTCGAACCTTGCCAGTGAAAGTCCTGCTAGATGTTATGTAATCAATCACACACTGAATGCGGGACGCGTACTGTCTTGCCCAGGCTATCCTTGTGCTGAGTTGACGCATTCGTCTTTTGGTCCTATGATCAACCGTTGGTTTTGTATTACGGCTTGCATCTGCCAAAGTTCTCGCTGCATCGTACACACCACAATTGATACTCCAGAGGTCGGATTCTTCGGAAAAATCTGTACGAAGCTCATCATCCAGTTCAGTCAGATCTTTGGGCTTGGGAGAAACCTGAATGTTGATGTTTCTCCGGGTCCTGAAGCATCGCTCTTCCTCTATTGAATGCCTGGCCCGGCTTGCTCTGGCTGCGGTAGAATAGGCGCTCCGCTCGCATAACCCATTTCTTGGAGTTGTTCGGCATTGTTTCGAAGACGTTGATGCGACAAATGCGAGAGCTCTGGATGTTTCTCGCACCACAGAGCATGCAGTCGTGCCATGTAACCATCTCGTTTAGGGACCATACTTGTATCGTAGCACTCTATCAGGCCGTCATTGACTCGATCCGTCCACTTGAAAGTAACAAGATTCCGCCGGTCAATCTCATTGACTCCGCCTTGATTGGCTCCCCCAACTCTAGGTTAGTCGGCATTGTTGTCTGGATGGATAGGGGGCTAAGGCAAGGGTGTCCGCTTAGCCCAACGCTTTTTGCGATTTCAATTGCTGATATGGAAAGTAAGCTGGAGGCCGGGGTGGTAGGAGGAATCAGGATAGCAGGGGTTAGAATTTGGTCGCTAGCGTATAAAGATGACATAGGGTTGCTGGCAAGAAGCGAGGAGGCCTTAAAAGAGATGATGAAGAGGTTGAGAAGATACCTGGATAAGAACAGGTTTGAGCTGAATGCGGAAAAGTCCAAGGTTATGGTGTTCAGAAAAGGAGGGGGAAGGGTTAAGGGACGGGAGTGGAAGTGGAAGGGGAAAGGCTTTGCAGGATGTGAAAGAGTTTGTGTACCTGGGCTTCTTGTTTCGGAGGAATGGGAAAGTGGATGGTCACATAAAAGATTGAGTGAGAAGGGCAAATGTCATGATAAAGCAGGTGTGGGGGTTGGGAAAGAAGTTATTCGCAGATGATTTTGGAAGGAGAATGAAATTGTTTGACTCACTAGTGATGATAGTGCTATTGTATAGAGTAGAGGTGTTGGGGTGGAAGGAAAGTGAAGAGGTAAATAGGACACAGGAGAGGTATGTAAAGTGGACACTGGGGTTGGCAAAGAACACGCCTAATTATATTGTCAGGAGGGAGACGGGGAGAACGAGTGTAGGGATTCTTGCGGGGAGTCGGGCGTGTAAGTATGAGGAGAAATTCCTGGAACAGGGGGGAAGTAAGCTGGTTAGGGAGTGTTGGTGGGAGAAGAAGAACAGGAGAGGGGGGGGGTGGGAAGATGGAGGTTCAAAGGGAAAGGTATTTTAGAACGAATGGACTGCAGATGGATGAAGTGGGAAGGATGCACAAGGAAGGAAAGAAGGTGTATAAGTTGGTTAAGAAAAACGGAATTGAGAGAGAGAAGACAGCAGGGGAAGTGAGAATAAGAAAGTCAAGGTTTAACGGGAACTATGTGTGGATTATGCCAAGGGTGGGAGCGCAATATTTGTGTGAAAAAGGAGAGAAAGGAAGTCAGGAGCTTATAGCGAGTATGAGACCTGGGTGCATGGGGGGTTGTAATAGGTTCTGGCTCTCTATGGAAAAGAGGATGTGTGAGTTATGTGGGAAAGGGGATGCAAGAGTGGAGCACTGGTGTGAGGAGTGCGTAGAGGTGGAAAGGAGTGGGATAAGCATGGAGGTATTGATGCATGGAAGGGGGGACAAAAGGGCAGTAGCATGGGTGAAGGGAGTGTTGGGTAAGATGGAGAAGAAGAGAAGGAAGGAAGAAGAGGAATGGAGAAGGAAAAATTATAAATAGGAGAGGAACTAGATATAAGAAAGTTGTAAATATTGTAAATAGTAGATAAGGATTAGTTATAAGCCGCGGAGGGTGAGCTTTGGCAATGCGAGGTAAAGCGAGAGAGTAGGGACATGCATGCAACGCGAGGCGAAGCGAGGAATGCAAGGCGATAAGAGAGAGCGGCGTTAGAGATAAGGTGTGGAAGGATGTTAGTTTTAAGGGTTAGTTCGAAGAAAATTCTGTACAAAAAATGGAAGTGTGAGCAAGTCAATTTTTTAAGCTAAGCAGACTGAAAAATAAACGTTTATCTATATAACTCCTTATCGAATTTCAAAGAATTCATTCAAGAAAATTAAAATGCTTCATGGGATTTCAAGGATTTTCAAATATTCCCAGATTTCGCCCCTTTCTATTCGTAGGAATTTTCAATTTATTTCAATGGTTCCAAAAGAATTTCAGAATTTTTTGGAAATTCTTACATGATAGAGCTTTTTGAGAGTTTCCGGGTATTAATTTAATTCTTTCCACTGAATTATATAATAACATTTTAAATAATTTTTCAAAGAATTGGCTTACAATAAATCAAAGACTTCACAGTATTTCAAGATTTTTTACACATCCGATGGCATTTCCAAAAAATTTTAAAGCACTCAATATGTCAAGCGTATTAACTTAAAAATGTGGAACAGATGATTAACTCTTCTTTATAACAATCTTCTTGGTATATCTCCTTAACTATGCATCATTTCAATAAAACTTGTCAACAAAAAATACTCATTTTAATGACACGCATCTTTTATATTTATAATTTGGCGTTATGATCCACCGTTTTCGAACAAAATTTATTTTTCTGATGTAAGCAGACGAATCCACGATGAAGTTCATTATCAACCCAAAAGGAACAAAAAAAATCAAAGATGCGAGTTTAGATTCTGACTCCCTTTTTTTGAACACCCCCACTATACGTACAATAATTCGGACAGTCGCTAACAATAAAAATATCGAAATTGCGAATTTCCTGGGCCATCCATTTTTCACAGAAGCATACTTCAAAATATGTATATGTATATATTATATTATATTATATTATCCTTAACAAATATTTTAAGTAATGCACGCTCTTCTGCCCTTAAACATGATATCAACAAAGCAATCAGCTTTTTATTTGTGAACTTTTTCTCTAGAAACAACGTAAGCATTTTTTTTTTTAATTTTCTTTTTTTATGTTCTTTACGATATTATTAGAAACACGAAAAAAAAACAAATTCTGCTCAATATGTCGAAAAGTCGCCAACAATAAAAATACCGAAGTTGCGAGTTTTATGGACCATAAATTTCCTACAGAAGCATACTTGAAAATATGTTCATTTATTTATTTTAACATCCTTATACGAAAATTTTGAATGAGAAATACTCCTGCAAATGAACATGATGTCAATAAAGCAATCAACTTTTTATCCGTGAACTTTTCCTCCAGAGAAAATTTTAGTGATTTTTTTTAATTGCTTTTTTTATCTTCTTTGCAATATTATTAGAAACAAGATACTCATATACGTAACATTAAAGTTAAATGTGAGATCATAAAATCTTATATTTTGAACATAAGAAGATCACAAACCCCGATCACTTGATTGCAGGGCAATAAGTACTTCATGTGCCAAAAAGCGAAGCAGAAAGTCGACAAAAATAAAAATATGAATATCGCGAAATTTATTTCCTTCAGTAAATCTTTTCTTGAAAATTGTGATCAATTATTCCAGTTTGAAATAATGAAAATATCAAAATAGGAAATTAAGAGCATTTTCATGACAAATAAAATTATACTGTGAAATATTTTGATCTAACTTTATACTTTTTGGGTAGAAAACTAATCTTGTTTATTGAGAATTCAACTTTTTGGTTGAAGATTCAATGTTCTGGTAGAAAATTCATACTTTTAGTTAAAAAGTCGTCATTCTGGGTAGAAAATTATTCGTGTTTGTTGAAAGTTCAACTTTTTGGTTGATAATTCAACTATCTTGTTAAAAATTCATATACTTTGTTGAAAAGTCATCCTTGTGGTTATAAAATTATTCTTGTTTGTTGAAAGTTCAACTTCTTGGTTGATAATTCAACTATCTTGTTAAAAAATCATATATTTTGTTAAAAAGTCGTCTTTCTGGGTAGAAAATTATTCTTGTTAGTTGACAATTCAACTTTTTGGTTGATAGTTCAACTCGATACCTGCATGTTAAAAAAACCACTCTTGGAGTGATCGTCTAAAACGATCACTCTGGCGTTGGTCATTTAGAAGAACCACTCCGTTTTTTGAGTTGGCCCCTCGTTTTAGCACGCATACTCAATTAATATATTATTAACTAGCGGACCCGACAGACGTCCTGTACACAATGTTTATTATTCAACGCGCGAGTAAATTTGATAGAAAATCATGTAAAATACTCAATTCAGTGCCATACTATACTTTCAAAATGTATAGTTTTTTACGTATACTTAAAAACCTTTTACAAACTGATTACATCTTAATGTAATGTTTCAATTAGCACATGATTTATTTTAACACAATAATAACACAAAATTTTCCTGAATCTGATCGCAGCACCAAATATCGGGACACACTGAAATTAAAATAAAATATTTTTGAATATTCGATACTGCAATCGCAGCGCTGTCTGCCAGATCCAATGTAAAACATTTTCCAGTGGACTGAATTGTGAATCCAAACCATTCTCGAATCCACTGGAACACACTCACCAAATTTCATCGAAATCGGTCCAGCCGTTTAGGAGGAGTTCAGTCACATACACACGGATATATATATATATATATATATTATTTTAAAATATTTTAAACCCGCGGATTGTAAGGAATTCTAGGAATTCACGAATCATGGAATTCAAGGAATTCACAGAATTCAAGGAATTC
>CAKNXH010001142.1:710219-729759 GCA_932178445.1 Andricus quercusramuli | reverse complement strand
CAGAATTCAAGGAATTCGCAGAATTCAAGGAATTCACAGAATTCAAGGAATTCAAGAAATACACGGAATTCGAGGAATTCAAGGAATTCAAGAAATACACGGAATTCGAGGAATTCATAGAATTCAAGTAAGTCACGGAATTCAAGAACGCAACGGAATTCGATGAACTCAAGGAATTCAAGGAATTCACGAAATTCAAGGAATTCACGGAATTCGAAGAATTCACAGAAAGAAAGATTTCAAGTAATTTACGGGCCGTGAATTCCTTGAAATCCTCGAATTCTTTGAATTTCTTCAATTCCATGAATCCCTGGAATTCCGTGAATTCCTTGAATTCTGTAAAGTCCTTGAATTACGTGAATTTCTTGAATTCTGTGAATTCCTTGAATTTCATGAATTATTTGAATTTCGTGAATTCCTTGAATTCGGTGAATTTCGTGAATTCCGTGAATTTCTTGAATTCCTCGAATTCTATAAATTCCTTGAATTCCGTGAATTCCTTGAATTCCGTGAATTCCTTGAATTCCGTGAATTCTGTGAATTTCTTGAATTCCATGAATTCCTTGAATTTCGTGTATTCAAAATATTTTAAAATAATATATTAAACCGGTGAGTAATAATTACTAAACCTATCTACTCTTTCCCGTGTGAGTATGCGTTATAAAACGAGGGGCCAACTAAAAAAATTGAGTGATTCCTTTAGTCGACCAACACCAGAGTGGTCGTTTTAGACGATCACTCCAAGAGAGGTTTTTTTTCACATGCAGGTATTAAACTAGCTTGTTAAAAATGTATCTTTTGTATTGAAAATGATCTTTTCTGTCAAAAATTCATTTATATTTTTTCAAGTTACTGTTTTTTAAAATATCAAACCTTTCAGCTTAAAAACTTTACTCTTTTGTTGAAAATTCAGCATTCATGCTAGAAAAGTTAGCTTTTTTGGTTGAAGATGAACTTTTATGATCAAAAGTCAACTGCTTTCTAGAAAATTTGTTCTCATTCTGAAAAATTCTAATATCTGATTGAACTTCAATCTTTTTGTATAAAATTCGACCATTTGATTGAAAAGTTTTTTGGCACGTGGAGGAAAGAATTAAAAAGTTAGGTTATAATACCAAAAAGTGACAGCAGAGTCTATACGTACCTTTATGGCAAACTGAAGATCTTTTTATGCAACTGGTCCCAATTTTAGATACCAATTCTCAATTTATTTAATATTTTCACGTGAAGACGAAAAATAAATAATCTTCAAAATGTCGACGCTTTCTCGAAGTTCACTGTCGGAAATCTTGGAGAGCTGGATAATTCTAGTTTGATATGAACACCTCACCCCGGTCTAAAAACTTTGCACAAATGATTAACGAGGTAAATTGAGATTTATTTGAAGCTATTTATCCACATGACTTCACCGGTTTATCTGTTGACTGTTCGTCACTTTTACAAAGTTTTCTTCCTACCGTCCGTGAACATGCATTTTTAGACATTTTGTTCAAATGAATTTAAGCTTTTTTCATTTGTTTCTTGTTTCTTATATTCTTTGGATATGAGAAGTGGAATTTCACTAATTAACTTTAGTTTAATCACTGAACTAAAAATTAGTTGAATATGCACTAATTAAGACAGGGAGTAATTTTAAATTTGATTAATTCTAATTTTTAAACTAACTTTGATTTACAGAGGGTAGACCGATGTGGCCCCGACCAGGACCACAACAGTAGCCATGATCAGGGCCGCATTGAGCTAATGCCATTGGGGCCACGTCGGGAATAAGGATCAAATTGGGCAACTTCTCTACGGGATAAGACAGGTTTCGGATTATTTTATTTATGGGACTTAGAAAAGAGTCAGGTGGTCGGAAAAAGTGGTTGCTGGTTGTTGGTGAGGTCCGAGGAAGAAGAAAAGGGGCCAGATTGTATACATTTTTTTCCTAGTAATTCTTGGGGAAAAATAACAATGGTACAGAAATTTCCGTAAGATAATCCCTATAATGAAAATTCCATAGGATTTAATGTGATCTCAGATTAGCCATATTTTTCTACATCATACTTCGAATTCTGACAGTGTACCTTAAATTTTATGAAAAATAGCAAAATAAACTATTTTGAGGAATTTTTAAAGTCTTTATTCTAATCTCATTACAAAAACATGTAGAAAGAATTTTTCTCATCCGCACATAAATGCGATGTCAACAAAGTAATAAACTTTTTATTCGTGAATTCTTTCATACAGAAAAAAAGTTAGTCATACTTTTAGATATTTTTTTTTCTTTATCTCCTTCAAAATATACGAGTATGAACATGAAGCACATGAAATCAAAGGTAAATTTAAAATCATACAATTTGACATGCAGCGCAGTATGTACTTCACTGGACAATAAGTAACGCAGAAGGACAACAACAGTACAAAAAAATATTAATACAAATATCCAAATTGCGTGTTTTTTGAACGATTCATTTTGTAAAGAAAAAAATAATACGTATTTTCAATAAGGTGAGCAATTTTTTTAATTACTAGCTACTTTATATTGTTGTATCGAAACGTAGATTTTACACTTGAAAACCAAGGACCGTCCCAACCAAGGGTTCTCCCCTACTAGAGCTTTCGGAAGCTCCATTAAGTTTAACATGTATTTCCCGTAAGAAAGAAGAGACTTTTTTGTATATTTTATCCAGAATCGCCAGTACTAGGTGAAACTAGTTGAAACTCAACATTTCTCTTTATATTTACCAATGGAATACAAATGAACAATTAGTTTTTAAAAAAACCTCCCCTCCTTCAAAGGTCCGTTTTCAGGGTTTAAAAAAATCCATAATTGAGAAATAGGGTTTTCTGAGTTTCTGGCCTTAAATATGATTTTTTTTTGCTAACCCGATCGGGGCCACGTCGGGAATCAGGATCAAATTTAGCAACTTCTCTACGGGATAAGACAGGTTTGGGATTATTTTATTTATGGGACTTAGAAATGAGTCAGGTGGTCGGAAAAAGTGGTTGCTGGTTGTTGGAGGGGTCCGAGGAAGAAGAAAAGGGGCCAGATTTAATTTCCTAGTAATTCCTGTGAAAAAATTACAATGGTACAGAAATTTCCGTAAGATAATCCCTATAATGAAAATTCCATAGGATTTAATGTGATCTCAGATTAGCCATATTTTTCTACATCATACTTCGAATTCTAACAGTATACCTTAAATTTTATGACAAATAGCAAAATAAACTATTTTGAGGAATTTTGAAAGTTTTTATTCTAATATCCTTACAAAAACAGTTAGAAAGAATTTTTCTCGTCCGCACATAAATGCGATGTCAACAGAGTAATAAACTTTTTATTCGTAAATTCTTTCATACAGAAAAAAAGTTAGTCATACTTTTAGATATTTTTTTTTCTTTATCTCCTTTAAAATATACGAGTATAAACATGAAGCACATAAAATCAAAGTTAAATTTAAAATCATACAATTTGACATGCAGCGCAGTATGTACTTCGCTGGACAATAAGTAAAGCGGAAAGACAACAAACGTACAAAAAATATCAATACAAATATCGAAATTGCGTGTTTTCTAGAACATCTATTTTGCAGAGAAAAAAAAATAATACGTAATTTCAATAAGGTGAGCTCAGAAAATGTTGAATAACTAGCTACTTTCTATTGTGGTTTTAAGATGCAAATTTTACACTTGAAACTTTTACGGTTAAAAACTATAAAATGTTCTATATGCATATCTAATAGGGTGGAACAAAAGTAAATTGGAATTTAAAAAAAAATTACTTTTCATGCATATCCCTTCCAACTTTTTTCGAATTCACAAAAAAATAAATGCGCTTGAAGAAATGATACTCAGAGCTTCCGGAAGGCCCATGAAGTTTAACAATTATTTCCCGTAAGAGAAACAAGAATTTCTTGTAAATTCTATCCAGAATCGCCAATTGTAATACTTTTACTTCACACTCTCAAGTCAAAAGTAGACAAAAGTTGAAAATTTCAGAAAAAATGAGCATTTTCTAAAATTATTCTAAGATGAAATTGCTAATAATACATTGTTTACAAAATGCATGTTAACATCTCATTATTAGTATGATGTAGTATTTTGCGTATTAAAACCAATTTTTATTCAAAAAGCTGCAAAAAATCATAATTAGCGCCAAAAACTCCCAAACCCCAAATTCTAACTTATGTGGTTTTGTGGGGCTCTACAAGAAAGTCTTGTGGGGGTGATATTTAAAAAATAATTTTCCAGTTGTATTTTATAGCTAATTTTCAAGATAAATGTTGAGTTACAATTTTATTCCTCTGATGTTCATGATTCTGAATAAAGTTTACAAAAAAGTTTTTTTCCTACGGAAAATACGTGTTAAACATCATTAGGCGCGTGGAACCTCTAAATAACATTTTTTTATAAACACAGTTATTTTGTTATGGATTCGAAGAAATTTAGAGGTGATAGGAACGAATATTCACAAGAAAATTTTGAACCATCCTAATATTTAAGGAAGAGTTTGTTTTACATATTTTATGGCCACATTTATCCTACACGTGTTTGCAATAAAGCTTTTAACTTATTACACATTTAATCTTTGAATTCATATTATATTTTCAAAGGCGAACGAAATATGAAGTTAAAATAGAAGTTTTCCTAATGTCCATTTTATCACGGCACGCTTATCACGCAATGAAATAATTGCATGATTGTAGGAGCGAAGTGGGTAATGTGGCGCAAATGACTTATATCAATATGTAGAAAGTAAAATATATTTGATAATGTGATGGAGAAATATGTAACATGTAGACTAACATCTAAGCTTCGCTTTATACGTATGAAAAATTGAATTTATATTTATTAAAATACTCAATTAGTAAGTCTTCCAAAAAAGTACACGTGCGTCAACTTATCCTACCTGTCGGATAATGCGACATGCACTGTTAATTTTATCTGTTTACATATTAAAAATAATTTTCCAATAATTGAATGCAAAATGTCAGTAAAATCAGATATCTACAGGTATATTTATTGTAGTTTGAGAAAATAAATTCAGCATCTCGACATTTTACCATTAAAATGGCCGTCCGCGCCGCATTACCCGCTTGTGTATAGTATTGGAATAAGACTTTTATTTTCAGATATTGAATAATTTCACCTATTTGTGACACAAGAAATTCTTTGGGATAGTCAGAAGATCAATATTAACTAAGTTTTAATACATTTAGATGAAGATGCTACAAGCTTCAGTGATTTTTTGCAACGGTCATACTAGACGAGAAACATCCAAAACCAAACTTTTCAGCTTCAAATTAAACAATCGTCTCAAATAACCTCATCTTTCAATCATTTGATATTGTATTCATGAATGCGCGTAGTGAACCTAACCTGGCTTGTTCAAAATACAAAGATTTTCGTAAAATCGACCGTGCCACATTTCCCGCCACGCCCTGTGGCTAGAAAAACTTCTTCTGTGCTAGAAAAATAGTTCTTACATAATAAAAAAACTTGAAATTTCTTAAATTTTATTTACGTTACAGAATCCAGCCGAAACAAGACATTCGAGAGACGACATGATTTCCGTTAAATTTGTTCTGTTCCTGACTATCATTTGTATCTATGTAGTCGTCATGGCTCTGGCATCAACATTGCCAACTGACAATGCAACTGAAGCTGCAAGTAAGTTATACGCTGCAGGATTTAGTTTCGTCCAGATCCAAAGTAGATTTACATTTTAGAATTTTCTCAAATCTATATTTAATTTATTTTACGTTTTGAAATGTTAGAATTGAATTCAAATTTTCAATACAAATTTTCATATATTGAACGAAAATTCATAATCTCATTACTCATGAGATTGAATTATTTAAAAATAAGTTAGCCGCAGTGAATATAAATTTTTTCTAATATGTCAAGAAGTTTATGGGTTGCATTATCTATAACGTAGACTGTAAAGTGTTGAAAAATAAGGTCTCCTCTTCATCTTGTCTTGAAAATTAGGAAATAATTATACCGTCAATTGTTTTGATCTGAGTTTACATTTCTTTGCAGCGGCCTGTGGTGGACTTGGCAAAATTAAATCAACGAAAACTACTTGTTATACTCGTGATAATACAGGAGCAGTAAGACCTTACCCCTGCAATGAATACTCTTGCAAACCTTAAAACTGAAGAAGGACATTATAACTTCTAACTATATGGCAATGATATCAATGTCACGCGGAATAAAAATAAAGGCCATGCTTTGAAAAATATACTTGTATCATGTATCTAAAATAATTTAACGACCCTCCTTCATACTATTAAAAAATCCGCATAGAGATGAAAATAAGCATAAGATTGCAGCCAGACTGGAATTAAAATAGAGAAAGTAAAAAGCTTAATTTTACTTTAGATTTTTAATTACAAATAAAAATTGAATTTGACATATTTGATGAAAACTTTACGCTGTGTATACAGCTACGGCAATTTTTGCTGAATTTCAATTTCCTAGTTCACACATTGAAAAATACGTGATATTGTTCAACAAGTGCAGAAAGTAGACAGTTATACACGAGTATGAAGTTTACTGTACGAGCCAGAGACGAATCAAAGGGGAGTTCTATGCAAGTCAGCAGCGATTTTGAGGCGAGCCGTGAACGAGCTACAGGATATTTTTTCTGATAGATGCAGAAAATTTTCTATTTGAGAAACAGTAAAAAGAAATTTTCTGGAAATTTCGAAAAAATTTTAATCTAAACAATAACAAGGATTTTTTAAAAATTTAAAGCATCTAAAGCTTCTTGGAAGGAATCTAAAAATGTATGGAAAACTGATAAATTACTGGAAGTTTCACGTATCCAGAAATTGTAAAAAAGATTCGAAAATTTTCTGTAATTCATGGTAATTTATCGGTAATCTATGGAAATCTATCAGTTCTTTATACTTACTTCTCACTTTGAGTTGTTCCAATCACTATTCACTAATCACAATCCTTCTGTCAAGCGTCAATTCTTAATAAAGCTAGATTATGATTTCGGCACTCCTGGAAAGTGATTTTGAATTGGTCACTTCCCGCATGCTACACATGCTTCGAAAAGCGAACATTCCATTCCAAAAAATATTATATTACAGAGATGCATGTTGAGAGAATGAAAGATGAAAGACTGACGAAACAAGTATATCGAGGTAAAGTAAATGGCAGCGTACCCAGAGGCAGACCGAGGAAACAATGGTTGAATGTACGAATGAGACCCTCATTTGAAGAGATATCAGAAGCCATAGAAGCACTTGAGAAAATGCATGAGAAAATCTACGGACGTGAAGGAAGCTAAAGAGGTATGCCAGGACAAAAAATTGTGGCGAAAAATAGTTCATAAGAAATGCATGATGAAGTGTGTCAGTGGAGTGAATGACGCCAGAATACGAAAGACCTTGGATACTAATGGGCCCGAGTGGAGAGCTTTACATCATGACTTCGTGAAGCTCTCCACCTGGGGTGATTGTTAGAGAGATTAATCAGCGACCTGGGTTGGAGCAGTGTTGCGTGTTTTCATCAGAATTTAAGTCCGGCATAATTTGCTGGGCTATAGAATTTAAATCCGGCCAAATTTGCTGGAGCTCAAGAAGAACAAAAGTTTGAACTTAATTGGAAAGAAAAATTATAGAAGCTAGCTAATTGAGTAGCTAGAGCTAAGTATTACGGAAATTTGTGTACCTGCTGCTGATACGTTGGGGTTAATATTAAAACATTTGCTGTACGACTTACATTACTAGTATAGCATTTAAATATTATTATTAATAGTACAACCGTAATTGATTTTCCATTTGGAAAAATTTTGCAAATGCATACATTTTTTAGAGGTATATAGTTTCATTGTTTAATAAGTTTTATCAGACGAATGAATAAAACTTTTGAAATTACCAAACTCACGATTTTGGTACAGATTGCAAATTTTTGAAGAACATGTCTATAACATTTTCATATTTTTTTAATCTTATTTTTTCAGGCCTCACTTCAAGCATCTCAATTTTGGGACAATTTCCGGCACAAAATAAACTCAGCTTTTTTCTGTGTAACATTTCTCTTTTACTTTCTTAAATTCGAGTCATAGTTTTACACATGTTGGAATCAATAGGATTGTAGCGGATGATAGTTTGAAGGTTAGAAGAATAAACATAACTGTGGCAATTATACTACATATATCTTACTAATTGAAATTATAAGTTTTGTATTCATAATACCAAAATATAGGTAATAATATCCCAATGGTTTCAATATAATTTTAAATCTGTTCACTAAGTATAAGGTTTGAATTACAATTAAAAGATTAGCTTACATTATTTTTAAACGACATTGAACCCTTCTGTGAATTGTGTTCGGGGAGGCCCCTAATGTCGAAACAGCAGCTATTTGTAGCGATTAAATGGGTGATAGCCCAACATACACGTCTGGGATGTCACTGTCATTTGTTCCTACCGGTGGATGAGTCTGATTGGAGAATAATTGGTTACGATTGTTCATAATCAGTGGGTTGCAACCCAGTGGTCACCAGTCACGAATTGCATTTTCCAAAGTGACCCGCCTCTAAATCATTGCGAACGTCAAATTGTCGTCACTCAACCCGAATTCTGTAATGAAAAACACCAAAAATAGTATATGGATACGTCCATGTTAAAAAACCTCTGTCGGAGTGTACGCATCAAAAAACCACTTTGGCGTTGCGTTGGTCGTCGAAAAAAACCACTCTGCTTTTTGAGTTGGCCCCTTGCTTTTATTACACATACGCAGGAAAGAGCAGATAGACTTACTTTAGTAATTATTACTCTCTGGTTTCGTATATTAATTTGAATTATTTTCAATACACTTAAATTCTTTTGAATTCAATCGAATTACATTGAATTGGCACTAAATCCCTTTTAATTCTTTTGAAATTTCAATTCGATGTATTCTTTCTTACTTTTTGAATTGCTTGGAATAAAAGATTCTAGATCCCGTAGAATTCCCTGAGGTATCTGAATTTTTCTCAAATCTCTGTGTTATATGAGTTATCTGAATTGCATGAATTCATATAAATTCCCTAAATCCCTCTCATTTTTTTTCAAGCCCTTCGAATTCCCTGAAATTTTGAAATTTTTTCAATTATCTGTATTTGGTGAATTCGTGTAGTTTCCTGAATTCACAGATAATGCAGAGAATTTAGAAGAATTTATATATTTCAGAGAATGGAGGGAATTCAGAAAATTTAAAGAGTTTCTGAAATTCATAATATTTAAAGGAATTTAGAATATTTGAGCAATACAGAGAATTTAGAATATTCCAGGAATTATTGAAATTCAGATAATACAGAGTATTCTAGGAATTCAGAATATGAAGGAAATTCAGAAAACTCAAAGAATTTCAGGAAGTTCAGAGGATTTGAAGAATTTCAGTAATTTAGAATATTCAAGGCATTTAGAATATTTAATGAATTTTAAATTGGTAAGGAATTCTGAGGTTTTGAGGAATTTAGGAAATTCATAATATTCAAAGAATTCAGGGTAATCAAGGAATTCTAAGATTTCAGGAATTCAGAATATTCAAAGAATTCAATAAATTTAGAATATTCAAGGATTGCAGATAATTCAAGGAGTTTATAATAATCAAGGGAATTTAAAATAATTTAAGGAGTTTCGATTATTGAATGAATTCAGGAAATTCCGAATATTCAAGAAATTTTAGATATTCAAGAATTTTAAGGATTTCAGATTATTAGGGGAATTCCAGAGAGTCATAGAATTTGAGTAAATTCAGGAATGTAGAATATTCAAAGCTTTCAACGTGTTCAGAGAAATCAAGGATTTCAGAGCATTCAAGGAATTCAGAGATTTTCAGTAATTCATAGAATTAAAAATATTCAAAGAATTCAATGAATCTTAGGACTTTATAATATTCTAGGATTCAGGGTATTCAGAGAAATTAAGGATTTCAGAGCATTCAATGAATTCAGGGAATTCACAATATTTAAAGAATTTTAGAAATACAGGATATTCAAGGAATTTGAGGAAATTCAGAATATTTAAGGAATTCATGAAATTCAATGACATGAAGAATTGTAGGAAAAATTTAAAGAAATTCAGGAATTTATAATATTCATAGAATTGAGAAAATTCAGAATATTCAAGGGTTTCAGGGAATTCAGAAAAATCAAGGATTTCAGAGAATTCGAAGAATTCAGAGATTTTGAGGATTCAGAGAAAGGAATTTAGATCATTCAGATTTCAGAACATATAATGAATTTAGAGAATTCAAAATATTTAAGGTATTTCAGGAATTCAGGATATTCAAGGAATTCAAGGAAATTAAAAATATTCAAGGACTTCAGGGAATTAAAAGAAATGAAGGATTCCAGAGAATTTAAGGAATTCAGATAATTAAACCTGTGCAAGGAATTCAGGATATTACAAAAATTCAGGAAATTCAAGGAATTTAGGAATTTATGACATTCATAAAAATTAGGAAATTCATATTATTCAAGGATTTGAAAGAATTTGAGAAATTTAGAGATTTTTAAGAATTCAGAGAATTAGAGGAATTTAGTTCATTCAGACTATTCCGCTTTAAGAAATTTAGAATATTCAAGGAATTCAGAGATTTTCAGAAATTCGAAGAGCTGAAAGAATACAGGAAATTTTTTAAATTCAACGAATTCTGGATATTCGAGAAATTACAAAATTCAAGGGATTTCAGAGTACTTATGGAATTCGAGTAATTCATAGCATTTTAGGAATTTAGAATATTCAAGGATTTGAGGGCATGCAGAGAATACAAGGATTTCATAGGATTCAAGAAATTCAGAGAATTAAAAATATTTAAAGAATTTAGGAAATTCAGAGAATTTTAGGAATTTCAGAGCATTCATGGAATTTGAGGTATTCAGGAAATTGACAGAATTCAAGGAGCTGAGCAAATTTTTGAAATTTAAGAAATTGAAGGACTCCAAGGAGTTTAGAGAGTTTAAGGAATTTCGAGGAATTCAAACGTTTTCATGAAAGTTAAAAGAATACGAACAATTCAAAGAACTTAAAAGAATTTTAGAGGAATTCAAAATAAGTTAGATAATTTTAAATAATATGCTAAGCCAGAGAGTATGAATGACTAAGTTTACCGTGTATGTATAGTGTATACAAGAAACCAGGGGCCAACTAAAAACGTAAAGTGGTCGCTTCAGACGTACACTCCGAGAGAAGTTCTTTTGACATGGAGATATCGATATGCTCGAAGAACTGTGATAAAATCTCAAGATTGAAAGGAACTCGGAATCGAATTCTAGTTGAATGTAAAATCTAGTCGGGTTTCGACACTTTTGAGATAAATTCTGTCACACTTCAGAAGGGATTTTCGATTTCCCATTTTGCAGAATATTTTCTCAATTCCTGTGTGTCAAGATGCCACGTGAAATAGCAAAAGAGAGTGAAAATCGATTGGCACTTTGGACAACAAAGAGGCGTCGAGCGTATGTCGAATTCACGAAGGGTCGTCACCGTGTTTGATTAAGCTTCCAGGGCCAGGGCTTGGTTCGTTCGGATTCATATATATGAGTACGCACGTGGTGGAGAGTAACGCAATACGATTGTATTTGCACTGTGCGTCAGAACGTCCCTTCGAGATTTCGGCTTCCGTTAATAAACCGCCCTGAGGTTACGATTAGAATTGAGCGGCGTCAGTGCACCCTCTTCAACTCCTATAAGTATCATATTACTTACTATGGGCATTTTTCCACCAATTGTCCGTAGCCAACGGCGTGAGAATTAAGAGGCGACGGTATGAATAAAATTAAAGTGACGTACTTCGTTATTCTGTGTTCAAATAGAATGAAGGAGATAAATGTTACTTTCAAGAGAAAGCACAACTACACTAGCGATGGACAGGATCGGACCACCAACCGGGTGACCTATTAAAAATAAGCTTAAATTTTAAAAGGTGATAGCGCCGTCAATAATATAGATACACATCTTTTTAAAAAACATTTGTAAAGCTTATTATATTCTGCGTAAGCAGAGTATGAGTTGAAGTAATTTGTCCTTATGGGTATTAAATTATCACTTGAGAAAGACAAAAATAAAATTTCGATTTCTAAGGAATTTTGTACTTTAACTTCAAGTCTGGGCAATTTAGCATGCTCACATAACAAAATTATTATTACATGAACCCGTGAGGATTTCTGAGTGTTTGATGGCTCAAATGAGAGCTGCCAAATGTTGAAGAAGTACAAAATTCCTGAAAAATCATAATTTTATTTTTGTCTTCCTCACGTGATAACTCAATACCCACAGGAAAAAATCACTTCAACTAGAGCTCATTTAAGGCAGAATTCAATCATATTTCCAAGGCATTATCAAAAATGTTTTTATCTTCATTCTGGAAGGCGCTATTACTTCTCAACGTCAAGGCTAATTTTTAATAGGTCACCCAGTTAGTATTCCGATACTATCCGTCGGCAGTATACGTTTATTGAGAAACTTTTAGATGAGCAAAAATATATGTTGAACAAATGTTGCAAGTATAAGGTAACCGATATAGTCGATAATATATTTGAAATGAAAATGATTTGTCCGGAAACATTGTTCATTATGCTATTTTTGTGAATTAATTTTTACATGTAAACTATTAAAGTAGTCGACTGACGGAGAGTAAAATAAAGTGAATATGCTTGGGGCGAACCAGTACAAGATGGATACAGAAACTTTCAATGTCATGATATTGATAAATGGTAAACAAGTGGAGAATGTATTTCATGCCAAATTAAAGCTGAAACATTCATTTCAGAAATAGCAATGCTATCAAATGAATTATATTAGCCATACATCTGATATTCAATACTTTTTTAACGCGTTATACTTTTATTTAGACATTGCTGATCAGTGATTAGTATTCAATCATAACAGTCATTGTTACCAACTTTCATAGACAAAAGAACGAATAATTTTATTTCATGATGCTATTAACAGGCATCTAGCAAATCATAGATTTTGAAAGCTGTTTGGTTAGTAGCACTTACATGTTTGTGCTCGTAACCTAATAAAAAAATTACTTTGATAATCAAGTCTGAAAAATTCTAAAAATTGTTTTCATATGGCCACTCATAAAAATACTACAGAACTTTTGCTTTAAAACTATGTCACTTTTTTCCGTTATTCACTTCGCACTGCAATCCATCACGTGCTGGTCTCCCCTATTCATTCATTCATTTGTTGAGATGGAGGGATAAATTGTTCTAGATAAGAAACTCATAAAAAACGAAATAAGAGAATGTGACCACCAATTTTTCCTCAAAGGTAGAAATTAAGTTTTTAGTACCATAAAACTGTAAAGTTTCAGAAACGTGAAATATATCAAGCTAATATATATGTATAGCATTGCTAGAAGGATATATTTTCATCTATTATTCTAAATTAGTAAACATATTGAACTACCAAATTTATTATATATGTTTTTTATTGGACGTTGTTTAAGTTTCCATTCTTCGTTACTATAGGCGTTTTTGATGCCCGATGCTAGAATTTTTTGATGTTGATGATAAAGATTGTTATTGTGTATTTCTAAGGCTCTATATTACACTTTGCAAAAGTTTATTCGTTGAGATGTCCGTTGTTATTGTCCGAATTTCGGCTTCTTCTTTTTAATCATTTTCAATTGGTTTTTATTGACCGCTATTTCCTGTTATTAGGGGTTGACACTGTGCATTATTGAAAGACTTCATGTCACTTCCCTGAAGTTATTTTTCGATGATAGGGGTTGCTATTGTCCATTGCTAAGAGTCGTTTTCGATCGTTTTTGGAATTGCTTGTTATCTGCTGGTAAGAATGGTTTTAGATCCCTTTCAGGGTTTTTCTTGTTTGGAATTTTGTTATTGTCCAGTGTTGAAGGATTTGCTTGACCGTTGATAAGGTTGCTGTTTTCCTATGCTAGAGGTTGTTATTGTTTATTGCTAAGAGTTGTTTTTGATCGTTGTCAAGATTTTCTGTTACTTGTTATTTTATATCGTTTTTAAAGTTTTTTACTTTGGGGTTTCGTTATTCTTCAGCGGTGAAGAATTTTATAAACCGTTGATACAGTTGTTGTCATCGTATGATAGAGGTTGTTTGGGTTCATTGATTATATTTTCATTAGTTTTCATGAGATTTCATTGCCTGCTACTAAGCATGCTTCTAGGGGCTGTTGCTATTCATAAATGTAGGATTTTATTGAACTTTGCTAAGGTTGTTGTCTCATAATAGGAGTTGTTATTTCAACTACCTAAGTATTGTTCTTTATTGTTGGTGCCTGGTGGACTTTGTTTTCATCCGTTAGTAAGGATGGTTTTACATATCTTAAGGGTCTTCTTTTTTGTGGTTTTGTTATTGTACAGTGCTGAAGGATTTTATTGACCGTTGCTAAGGCTTGTGTTGTCTGATTAAAGTGGCCGTTATTGCTCGTTACTTATGAGTTTTTTTTAAACCGGTTTTAATAGCCATTTATTGTCCGCTACTGAGTCTTCTACTAGGGATTGTTACTATCCATTACTATATGATTTTACTGAACGTTGCTGAGCTAAGTTGCTGCTTGTTAGCTCTTGTTACTGTCCATTGCTAGTGGTTCTCATATAGAACTGCTGAGGTTGTTGTTTAATGATAAGGGTTGCTTTTTGGTATTGTTGATGGTTAATTTTTTTGTTACGGTATTGAGTAGATCTTCATAAGTAATTAAAATTGATGTTGGTTGTTTGAAATATTGATCAAAACCATGTAGAGAAAAACAACTAACATCAATTATAATTATTATTAATAGTCCTTGCTATGGCTTTTCATCGACCGCTTTCTTGAACTATACAAATGTTGTTGTTGTTCTTTGCTAGGGTATTTCATTGTCCATTTCTATCTAATGTTGTCATTGACAACGGGGTAAAGGTCGTTTTCCATCATATTCAGGTCATCATCGACCCTTGTTAAGCGTTGTTTTGTAAGTATTTCTATTGTACTTTATTGTTAAGATTTGTATTTTATTCTCTCTAGGATTGTTATTGTCCATTGCTAGAGATTATGACTGTCCATTCCAAGACGTTCTCGTTTTCTAATGTTCCTTTCTAACGGTTGTTTTTATATTTTTTAAGGGTTGTTATTAACACTTGTTAAAGATTATTCTGCTATGCAAAACAAAGAAACGGTAACTACACTTAAGATTTTTCACCCAATTGAACATTGTTTTGCATTTAAATATATTTGAAAAAAATACAAATCGGTGAGCCAAATATTGCTTTCTTGTTTTGTTCGGAGCTATTGTCCTCTACTCGAACTAATCCGTCAAACCTATAATACGATCCTAAATTTTTGGTAGATTTTTCGATTACACAAGCACAAGCATAAATTTTTATCTTATGTATTCTTTCCAGCACAGAACGCTAACTTGTCCGAAGCATTTTACTTGGTAACCCATACAAAAATTATTTCCAAAACGCAAAAATGTCTATTTGTAGAACCTGCATTTTCTGTGTTTGCTTCCTCAGACGTTTGAATTTGTTTACAGTATTTTTCTTAGTTGAAAGCTCTCAGATATTCAACACATTTTTTAATGTCAGCTTAAAAAGGATTATAATGTACAAAAATGGAAATTAGGAAAATATTATTCACGAAAACAGCAAAATTATGAAGATAACAATTTTTTGGAATACGCGATTTGAGACCATGCTCATTGCTCAACCAAGTCATCTAAGAATCAACTGCAAATTAATTATATTTTATTAGAGGGTCCTAAGATACATATGCTACTTTTTCATATAATTTTAAATTTCCAAAATTTCTGTCCGCAACCACAACTAACACACTTTTATCTGATACTTTCTTAAATAATAATCTTGTTGTTAAAGATTAATTATTTTAGTTGAAAATATGAATATTTTGTTAATGAATTCGTTTTTTCGGTCGACATTTACATTTTTTGTAGAAAATTAAACTTTTTTGTAGAAGATTTGTCTTTTTGGCCTTCAAATTTAACAGTTTAATACAAATTTCAACTAATTATTTACACATTTCAATTTTTGGTTAAAAATTAACTTTTTTGTTCGTAATTCAACTCTTTTGTAAGAAATTCGTCTTTTTCTGTTAAAAATTGAACTATGTTGAACGAAAAAAATCATTTTTGGTAGAGAAATCGACTAGAGAATATCAACATTTACGTTGAAAATTCATATTTTTGGTTGAAAATTCAACTACTAGGTTAAACGTTGAACTACTTTGACAAAAATAGGTTTTCGTGGATGAAGATTCATAATTTTAGTTGAAAATTCATCTATTTGGTTCAAAATGTAACCATTTTGTTGAAAAGTTATATTTTTTTGTTGGAAATTCAACTACTTTGTTAAAAATTAATTTTTTTAGTTAAAGATTCATCACTTGTTCTATCTATTGAAAATCAAATATTCTTAATTGAAACATTAGGAATTTAAAGCGTTTTATTTGAATTTAATGTTGCATACTACCTGCATTATTTTGATTCAAAAGAATTTATTTCCCTATTTTCGTGAAAAATGTCTTTTAAAAGCATGTTGTTTTCTAAGGTCTAAAATTTCTTTTTATGATTTTTAAAAAATGAATCAAAACCGTTAAAAAAGTTGGATAAAGGGGAAAATTGGGTCGAAATTCTCGACTTGATATATTTTAGGAGATTTTCCAAATTTAAGCGAAACAGGGAAAAAGGGAATAAAAAAGGGACGGACTATGATCCCTAACATTGTGATTTCCAAATAACTATACCAGCTGGAATCTTTCAAATTATACTTCACATTCCAACGATGCTTTTGAAGACTTTTTCATTGGTTTCTCAGTCTACTATGATGCATTCTTTTATATGAATTTCAAAATATCTTGGAAGATAATTTGAAACTTATAACCCAATAAACTGAAATAATGTTGAAGCTAAAGCTTATAAATTGAAATATTACAGAAAATACCTAGCGATAAGGAAATTCCATTTTAGATTATCCACGGAGTCGAAATTTCTTGAGCAATACATCGACTTTACGGAGCAATATCGATATTCGAGGGATGTGGATAAGTGTAGAAAGCTGAAGATGTATTTGTCAGAGTATATCGCGAGCGAGCCAATGAAATGGTTCACGACTGACGCCTTCTCGGTCGATGGTTTTCCTTGCAGGATATGACCCGAGGCAGTGCACCGATTGGATCTCGCAGCCACAGATAGCGATAGGACGTGTGTACACTTATTTACAGCCCGGTTACACCCCGGTGCGTACTTAGCGAGCCGCGATATCAGTATGTCTCATTGGATATTCAACAAGACCTGACATAAATCACGATCACTTGTATCTTAAACTGCTGTCCGTGTAGAAAATTATCAGGGAACTATCCGGGGCCAGTTTAGACCGTTCTGGCAGTAAATGTGGCGCTTTCAAGGCGGTCTATTATGGCGCTGAGTAGAAGTGGAACGTTCTTTTATGATCAGTTAGGAATTTTTGTAGGAATGTTCAGAGTCACGTCACTAAAGCTGTATGTAGAAACCGTTTCTATATTTTCCTAAACAGGAACAGAAATTTCAGCAACGGTAAGTGTATGCAGCTTTAATCACATGTTCCAGAAAACTGTGTGACAATTCAGTAATTTTTAGTCATTGTAACTAAAAATTTCAAGGGATTAGAAAATTGTTTTGGTTCATTCATTTTTATATCAAATATGTAGTCTCTATTTGTCCTGACCATATAAATATGTAGTCAGAAAATATGAGTGGAGTTAATATAAACTGCAAATTTATATTACAATTTTTGAAACAACAGAACGAGTCAAAATTAAAAACATAACCTATCTAGCCAAGAGGGCATCATTTGACGTAAACAGCGGACTCACCGTTCAATTAAAACCTGAATTACACCAGACTCTGTGTTGAGGAACAATGTCGGGGGCTGCCTGGAAATAGCCTTGTTTATAAAGCGCATACATCGAAACGTAAACAGGCAGGGCCGCCTGAACCATTTCCATATTGCGCAATCTACTTGACTGAGTAGTAGTGCACTGCGTCCCTTCAGAGGCGCAGTCGCAACCGTCTCTCGCCCGGCCCCCTGAGAAACTGCGTGGACCAGCAATTCTAGGAATTCATAAAACGCGTGCGATCGCGCGTTCCTCAACAGAGAGTCTGGTGTAATTATTAATTTACGCAGCTGCTGCTAGTCACTTGCGATCCTCATGTACCTTTTTGCAAATTCATTTACGTTGCTGATGATCGCAGTATCATGTAACTATTTTATTGCAAAGAAGTCAACAGTGCACCTTTACAGAATTAGGTCCTATCATCTCCCAATTCCAAAACAAATAAACTATGAATTCTTAAAAAATAAAATTTAAATCTCCTAGTAATCCGGTCTATTCTTGCGCGATTATTTTACAATTATTTTCCCGTTCACAAACAATTCAATTCGCTTTCAATCAAGAGAATATCACAAGGCGGAAGTCAAAAGTGGAAATTATCGAATGGCAGGAATCTTCGAAAACAAAAATCGAAATAACTGAGGCAGCTTTTCAAAATGATTAAACAATGTTTGAATAGTAAAAATATGAATTTATTCAAATCAATGCCCCCCCCCCCCCTTTGCAGTTAGATAAAAAAAGAGGTTGCTACATAGGTTGTTGGGCCGAAAACACGACTTCTTAACTTTTTCTTATTATATTTTCACAATCTTATTATCCCTTTGTCCAATGAAATCATATTATGTTAGTTAAATAAATAATAAATAATAAAATCCTTCATCAGGGTTTCATAATATATATTAGATAAAACTTTTTTCTTAAATAAAATATATAAAAGTAAAATATCACAGACTTTCTCTTTACAAAAATTGATCGAATATTCCATTATTATTATTATAGATTAGCAGTTCGAACTCGAAAGTTCATGGCCTCATCTACCCGAGACCGCCACACATCTCTATCCTGTGCATACTCCATCCAGTTTAAGTGATCATGGCCTAGTTCTTTTAGATCATCCCTTACATTTTTCTCCCATCTGTTTCTCGGTCTGCCTAGGGGTCTCTTACCAGTCGGTCTCCCTCTTAAAACTTGCGCCACTGTTCTTTCATTGCCCGTTCTTGCTACATGCCCCGCATCTACAAAAATTATTTCTTAATTGTAGTGAAACAAGTTTTATTCAAATTTTATTTTTTCAATACCAGAAATAATTTTTGTCAGTAAAGTTAGCAATATCTTCTAGAAGTTTCATAATTCGAACAAAAATTTAGGGATGGATTTGACCTTTTATTCTTACGTTTATCATAAAATCGGAACTTAAAAATATCTTAATATCCATCTGAAATTTTGTGTATGAAAATTTATTTTAGATAATTAAGAAAAAGAATTTCATAAAGCACTCTACTGTATGTCAATCTTAATATTTTTCTACAAATTATATGCAGTACTTTGTTACATTTTTTTTAAGCAGTAAAGTAAAGGTATGCATAATATTGCCGTACCACAACATACCATACCATAACATACTATGCCATACCATACCATACTATGCCATACCATACCATACCATACCATACCATACCATACCATACCATACC